>JAXGGA010002828.1:0-113803 GCA_038373865.1 Uloborus plumipes
GATGTTTTTCATGAAAATATAAAAAATCGTGCAGTGAAGGGTTAACCCCACCTGACCCTATAGCACTTTCTATGAGTACAAATGCTCTTCGTCTGATTTAAGCAATGTGTTAAAATGTCTACGACATTACTTTGCTTCTTAACCTAACCATTACAGTTTAAAACTGAAACAAAATAATAAAAGCACTTAGAAAGCAATGAATTTAACTACAATTTTCTAAAACGGCTAGATAAAATTCTACATTGGAACAACTGCCATCACCTCTTTTTATCCTCAAAGCAACAACTCGAAAATGGCCACACCATAAAAACAAACGAGAAACTCTTCTAACTTGCAAATTACAGCTTACATTTCTCCCAGTTATAGCTCACAAAATCCAATAAAGAATGATATAAAGTAGGCGGGCGAATGGCATTCCATTAAAAGATTATCTGTAAAATTGAAGTTGATATTTCGTGATAATTGTAAACAACTCATGATTAAATTGCTTAAGTCTCCTTTCTTGCCAGGATTATGTCTTAAAAGGCTTCATAAATAAAAAACAGAGTCATTTTCGAATAATTCCCTTTAATGGAACTTTCCAACGTGAATAAGCTTGACACAAAATAGCAGAATGAATTATTACATTTTAAATACGAGGCAAAACATAATGCGAATTGATGATTTTTTTTTCCGAATTTGTTTCCGAGTTTCCCCACAATATTTCTGAAATATTAGTCCCTAATTTAATTCTACTTTTATCTAATAGTTCAAACATAAAATAACATTTTAAGGGGGGGGGGGGGTGAAACATACTAAGCCATTCAACTTTTTAGAAGATGTAGATTTTAGAAAAATTTTGCGCTCATTTCCGTTTGTTTGGACGGGACTATGCCATAGCTTTGAGGGGTGCTTTCTTAAAAAACAGGTATTATGTTTGCGCAGTTTTAGGTAAAATACTTTTTATTTTATGTTGTGTAAAATAAAGTGTTGCAATGTTATTAGTCCCAGAGGGTAGCCCCCAGACCATTGAAATTAGGAATAATCAACAGTCTACACCCCCACTTAAAAAAGGTCAATGCATCACCCTTCTGACATCCATACTGTTACAAAGTCAATCCATCCGACAACAAGAAAATCCATAGAGAGTATTAAAAAGCGAGAAAAAACACGAGGGACTGAACCAGGGGAAAATACACACAAAATTAAAAATGTCCTGTTCTGCTGCCGAAAATGTATTCGGGACTAAAAGAGCAGCATACTTGTAATAGCTCCGTTGATTCCAGGCCCGTCATTTCAGGTTTTTCCAAGAGGGCGGGTCAAAGGGTGCAAAAACAATGTAATTTCATCGGAAAACAAGAACCACGCACACTTGTATGTAAATACATTGATTTTTCAAAGTCAGGGGGCAATACCCCCCCCCCCTTTTAGTTACGCCTATGGTTACTCTCCCTCTCTGGGTATGTATCTGTGTGTTTAGCAATTAGGAAGTAAATGTGTTGTATCTATGTATGTATGCATGTTATGTATGTTCATTTGCTATCACTTATATATTCGCTACGGCTTGGCTGATTGTAATAAAATTTGCCAATTAAAAAAAAATCAACTTTTAATGGCTTGCATTGAGCAAAAATAGTCGACAGAAAGCCCAGAGCGATGAAATTAGGACAAAAGCTGGGTTTTGAAACATTAACTAAAGATACCGTAAGTGCATTGCATTCATGCCTTAGCTCTGGCTTCGGTGTGGTGCTTTATTGCTTAAGAGCAAGAATATGAGAAACTGCCACACCTAGCATTATGAGGTGATTCATGACCTCTCAGATTTTTTCCGAAAATTCACCAAATGTTTATTATCTTATTGAAAGACCAAATCCAGAATGTTTCGTTCTAAAGTTGAGTTATTTAGTTTTTATAGACCCCTAAAGGTGAAGGTGCGGCATCAAAAATTAAGCGGATTTTGAAGACATGGAAATTGCTGTGAGCCAAAACTCTTACCAGGAACTGTTGAACTCCAACTTTCTTTTTGTGTATGGAATATAGAAGGTTGAAACTTTACAAAATGAATGTTAAATTTGTGGTAAGTTATTGTCGTAAGGTCAGTAAAGGCCCTCAAAACAAGGCATTTTTGACGTTTTTCAGCATTTTTGAGGTCCAAAAACAGCTTGTACATTTCAGTTGCCACGGGAAAATTAGTGTCGTTTGAAAGACCAGTGTAAGCACTTTAAAAATATATTTTTTTTGTGAAAATTTTTTTAACATTTCGCCTCAAAGGACTCAACTGTTCTGTTAAGACAAAGAATAGAGTATGACATTGGCAAAAAAAATATTTCAATATGTTGTTGGCAGAGGAAGTTATAACCGTTTGAATATCGGTAAAATATATTTTTCATATTTCGGCCTTACGCAACTAAAAGCACGTTGAACTTTCCTCGGTTATTTATACAGTATTTTAAAGTGCTTACACTGGTCTTTCAAACGACACTACTTTTGCCGTGCAACTGAAATGTACAAGCTGTTTTTGGACCTCAAATATACAGAAAAAAATGCCTTGTTTTGAGGGCCTTCACTGACCTTACGGCAACAACTTACCTCAAATTTAACATTCGTTTTGTAAAGTTTGAACCTTCTGTATGCCATATACAAAAAGAAAATTAGAGTTCAACTGTTCCTGGTAAGATTTTTGGCTCACAGCAACTTCCATGTCTTGAAAAATCGCTTAATTTTTGATGTCGCACCTTCACCTTTAGGGATCCATAAAAACTAAACAACTCAACTTTAGAACAAAACATTCTGGATTTGGTCTTTCAATAAGATAATAAACATTTGGTAATTTTTTGGAAAAAATCTGAGACGTCATGAATCACAGGCGTGACACTCTCTCAGATTTTTGCTCTTAATGCCGTAAGGATTTTTTTTTCGAAGCACATTTTTCCTAGTTCGGTTATGGATATTCTTCATAATAACAGCACCGAACGAAAAAAAAAAAAGTTTTTTCTGATGCTTGTATGTCTGGTGTAAAACTTGTACCACACTAAGAAATGAATCGTTTTTAAATTACTAAAGGAAAATCTGACAGTGCCATTGAATTCTTGTTTTCGACACTAGAATAAAATTTCAACAGCACTATACCCTGCGTAACGAGAGCTGGCGTATCAAAGTAAAATTAATTTCCCCCTATCCGCACTTTTCCCCTGATGGTTGTCATATTTACGGTGCTATGGACTTTTTCCCCAATTAGCTTTTGCAACAATGTTTAAATGCAAACTGTTAAAATATACTTTGTGCGTAAACTAAGAGAATTATTCTATTGAAAAATCAAGGTTAATAAAGCACATCATTGTCTTAGAAATTTTCGCTGTATTTATGTACGACTAGATTTGTTAGAAAACGTTGAGAAATAACTGAGACATGAGGGTATAAATAAATTCGATGAACATAAAATAAAGAAATGCCTCAACAGCAGTGCATAAAAAAAAGAGTGGAGCTGGGTTTTTTCTTTTTTTTTTTTTTGTACGGTTTCCATGAAGACGACGCAAAATTTCTAAACTTTATACGCCTATTTTAAAGTAACCGAGTGTAGTATAGTGATAAGTTTTAATTTTGAAAACTTTCTAGGATGCACCGATAAGCAAATTGGCCGATTACCGATTACCGATTAATCGGCTGTTGATAATCGGCCGATTAATCGGCTGAGCCGATTAATGATAAGGATAATTGTTTTTCTGCTACCAATTTTACCATCACTGTTTTTTATCTCTTTTACAATTTCGAGTTTAGAAATAGTAAGAAATTTATTTTTGGGAGAAGATTTTTTTCCATTTTCCTAGTTTTCACAAAATAATTTCAATATTTTATCAAATTTCTTAGAACTAATTTTCATATTAGTGTCAATAATATTATTAACACATTGTTAGTAATGTTAATTGGAAATAAAAATTTATAAAAAAAAAGGAGGGGTCGGGGAGTGTGTGGTGAACACCAAGGGCGGATCCAGAAATGTTCCAAGGGAGGGGCGATTCATTTTTTTTTCTTACTTATACCCATTTTTTTTTTTTGCCATGCTTCCTTATTAACACACGCTGATTACAAATGTTTTGGTCTTCCATTTCGAAAAAAGGCAGATCAGCAGAGACCTGAATCCCCACCCTTTCCCTTAATATCATCAAAGATCAACTAAAGTAGCCTGTTTTGAACTTCAAAATCTAAAAGCTGCTCGAGAAAAGTCCCTCAAGGGAGAGACGATCGCCCCCATCGCCCCTCCCTTGTATCCGCGCTTGGTGAACACTCCAATTTTGGAGTACTTTTAATTCATATATTTTAATAATCAGTTGCAATTTAATTCAATATTTTTATTCTTTGAAAATTAGAGGTTATCAGAAAGCACTGTGCTAAGGAGAAAACTATCGCCACATGAAAAATGTCGCAACATTGTCTATGTATATTTATTCAAAGTAGGAGAATTCATTAAAAAAAACTTTATATTAACTGTGAGGATTATTATTACTGTAAATAAAATTATTCATCATAGTTTCCTAGTGAAAGTATACTTTAAAGAATAATATCTGGAAAATATTTTTCAGCCGATTAATCGGCCCGATTTTGCCGATTATTAATAATCGGCAAAGTGGCCGATTAATCGGTACTGCCGATTAATCGGTTAATCCCTACTTTCTATTTTAATCCTGCTTCAAGATAAGAATACCACCTCTATCGTCAAGTACCTATGTGATCATGCGCAGAGATATCTTGCAGTGTTATTTAATCGAACTCGATCAGAATGAATTCGGAACACCTTGTCCTTTGCAGGCGGCAGTCCTGCTTGTGATAAAGCATATTTAATTGCTATTCGACTGTTAGTTTCAATATTTGCTTTGCCCAGAATCTGTGCGATTTGCGAGCGCGCAATTTAATGCCCGAATAAACTTAGCGAGTTTGAGTTACATCACATTACTTACATCTCCTAATTACTGAAACTCATTTTAGAAGTCATGCAATTAAGCAAGCTCAGATTAAATGATTAGTGCATAAGAATGATTAAAACGGGAAGGATATTTCAACGAAATTAAACTTGGCTTTTAGCTAAAATTGCTAAATTCCATGGTTACTGAATTATCTGGTTTTTAGCCTACTTCCCCGTTAAAAATAAAAGAAAGACGAAAAAAGTATTAGAAGTAGCTTAATGCATCTAAAAAATATCGCCAAGTCCAAAAAATATCGCCAAGTTAAAAAAAATAAAAAGGTAAAATGAATATCGAAAAATTAAAAATTTGAAAGTAGGGTATTGAGATGGGGAAATTGTGTGTCGGTCTGTCGGTCGGTCTGTCTGTCCCCCCCCCCCCCCAATAACTTTTGAATGAATATTCCGATTTGAACAAACTTTTTTTTGTTGGAAAGATCTCGCCGAGTACAGCTCATTCCTATATTTGATTTTTCGATTTGAACAATTTTTGGTTCAACTTTGAACCGTACAAATAATCTGCCCCGCGATACTAACTTATTAGGGAACAGTCCGATTTGAATAAACTTTTTTTTGTTCGAAAGATCTATCAAGAATACTTCATTCCCGTATTTACATTTTCGATTTGAACAATTTTTCGTTCAACATTGAACCGTTTAAACAAGCTGTCACCCCTAATAACTTTTGAGTGAACAGTCCGACTTAAACGAACTTTTTTTTTGTTTGAAGGATCTCGGCAAGGATACTTTATTACCGTATTTAAATTTTCAATTTGAACATTTTTTCGTTCAACATTGAACCGTTCAAGCAACCTTTCCGCACCTAGTAACTTTAAAGTGAACCGTCCGAATTGAATAAACTTTTTTTTGTTCGAAACATCTCGGAGAGACTCATTCCCATATTTCACTTTTTAATTTGAACCATTTTTCTTTCAATATTGAACCGTTCAGAAAAAAAACTTAACATTAGCGCCTACGGGGAAATTTAAGTTACCCCGTAGACTCTACCCTCCGAGGTGTGCACTGTAGTTCGCCTAAAACTGATAACGCGAGCTACTTTGACGAGTGGGTCACGCCCTATGGAGAGAGATAACGTCAATCAAAGGAGGGGGACGATTTCCGGATTTCAAGAAGGGTTTTGCAGGGATTTTTTTTGTCCCTACCAACCCCCTTTCTACTAGAAACGTGTCGGTGGTTGTTAAGTTATAAGTCGGCCATTTTTTTTACTCCTGCTTTCTGTAAGGTCGATAACCATAAGCGGACTTACGGGGGTGCCAGGGGGTGCGCCGCACCCCCAACATTTTTGGTTGGTTTTGAAAATAATGAAATTAAGTATAATTCGCCAAGAAATGCAGTTGGAAAAGAACATTATTATTCAGTGCTGTATTAAAGAATGAGTGTATACTCCGTAATTGGATATTTATTGGTACATCATTACAATTTCTTCTACTTTGAAACTACCATGATGAATTTTTTTTAAAAAAAAAGGTGACTATTGTAATAACTTTATCAGTAAAATCTGCCCTGAAATCAGCTGAAAACCAGCATTTTTAAGGTAAATTTTCAAAAATTTCCATAAAAGTACCCCCCTCCGGACTTCTTATTGTAGTGGCGCAACATGAGGGGGCCCACAATGATCGTGCTCCCTTCCCCCCACCCTTTCTCCAGAATGCTGAGTTGATATTTTTTAAAAAAATATTCTTTATTATTGA
The DNA here is from genome assembly GCA_038373865.1 of Uloborus plumipes. Classification (NCBI taxonomy): domain Eukaryota; kingdom Metazoa; phylum Arthropoda; class Arachnida; order Araneae; family Uloboridae; genus Uloborus; species Uloborus plumipes. The sequence continues at coordinate 6,648 of JAXGGA010002828.1, forward strand.
AGAGAAGGAAAGAACGCGTCATGGGAAAAGGCACCAAAATACCCAATGTTGAGAAATCTTTCAAAAATAAAAAAATCTCGACACTTAAATTTTTCAGCAGCTTCAGACTGTTAGACAGCTAATTATGTGCCACCCCTTCTCTCGCCCTATCCTCTTGTTTTTAATTTCATTTCTGCCTGATTTTTTTTTCTTTTTTTTTTTCTATTTCGTCTGAAAATAAAAACGTCTTTAAAATGTTATTTCTCGGAAGTCCTTTACCCCGCCCAAAGTTATTACGGAACATCACATATTTCGTCACCTGGGCTTCAATTTAGCAAAATTTCCATTGAAAATCCTCCAAATACCAACACCTTAAAAGATCGAAAATTGCTTAAAATTTGGTTTTTGAAGCTTCAATTTTAACCACCCTTTCTCCATCATTAAAAATCGTTAAAATTTTACTTTTCTAAATTACAGTTTCGAAAAGTCTAAAGGCCTTTTGGCACAGCAGGCTTTAAAATCCTAAGAATTGACATGCTTAGGACTTCAAGGCTTCTTGCCGCCAATGGAAGATTGAAGACAGTAGCCTTAAATCTTCCTTCTAATACCATGGAATATTGCACATAAGAACTTTGTTCTTAGAACTTCAATTTCGAAACTTATCAGGGTAAAGCCCCAAACCCCCTCCAATAACCGCATAAAAAATTGTCTGACATTGCGTTTTGGAACTTAAACTATGAAAAAATTGAAGAGCTGGTAGATAAGGGGGGGGGAGTATTTTATGTTTTCAAAAAATCCATCGGGACAATCCTACAATCAAGTTCATAAGACTTGAATTTCGAAAAGTATAATCGGAACCCCACACCTTTCTTTGCCCTCAATTTCGTCTCGCTTCTAACAACATTAAAAATTATTTAAGGTTTTTCCATAGTTCCAAATGTTAAGAAGTGTCGAATCCATATTGTTACTGGATATGGTCTACGTCGCGTTTTTAGGACGTAAATTTCGAAAAAAATTTGGGCAAGCTTTTCAATATCACTTTTTCTAATATCATTCAAGACGTCTATGATACTAAAAATTATGTTTTTAGAACGACAATTGGATGAGACGTATAGCAGACTGTTCTCTTTTAATTATACGAGCTGACACTTCCGTAAGAAATCTGAAAAAGAAAAAACTGATGTTTGAAAAAATTTAAGTCGGGAGAGACTTAAAACCTCTCCTCCTAACATTACTGAATATTGCTGTAAAACTTCGTTTTTTAGTACTTGTATTTCGAGATGTTTCCTGGAGAGTGAACCAGAACGCCTCTCTCGTCACATCATCAAAGTTTGTCTACAGTTGCGTTTTTGGAATTTCAACTCCGAAAAGTTATGGAGAAGGTGATCGATTTTGCTCTATTTTTTAAGAAATTGATCCGGGATAGTCCTTAAGATAAGCCCCATCCCTTAAATGAGCATCCACAAATATCGCCTATAATCGCGTTTTTAAGACTTTAATTTCTAGAATTCTATGTGGAAGTTCCTGTGAACTTTTCTTTCCCTTCACAGCACCAGAGGCAGTCTAAAACTGCATTTCAGGATTACAATATCAAAAATTTTCCTGGGGATAATCTCCCAAACCTGCCTATCAAATGGAGAAAAAAATAAAAGCAGGATTCGCCAACGTGGGCCCAGCCCGAAAAAAACTCACCAAGATTTTTCGGGTGGGCCCACTTGAAATGACACACTGTCGGTGAAGTGGTTTTTTTTTTCAATTTACTGCACATTGAAAACATTTATTTCAGAAACAAACCAAACATTACAAATATTTTGATCAATATCAAGTCTAGAAATTGGTACTGATCAGTTTAGTTATAACATTGAGTTAATTATGATATTTAGTGTTGGTCAATACGTGGTCCAGAAAAAGACATCTTCCTTTCTGAGCAAACTTATTAAGTATTAGAAATAACTCCGTGCATATGAATTTGAGTTATTTGTTTATTTATTTGAATATTTAGAGGATCAAACTAAACAGGAACTATTTAAATCCATAAATTAAATTCAATATCAATTTAAAATATTTTATCATATTAATTTTAAAAAATCAATATAGCATTGCTTTTTCCAAATAAAAAATTCTTTAGGGGGTCACAGTGACCTCCCTTCATGACTCCCGACTCTTTAAAAATTTTACGTAGCAAGCAATAGTTTGGTATACAATGTTTGAATAGAGAATGAAATTAAAATGACTCCCCTGAAATGAAAAATGAAAACCCTGATATTTGAGTAAAAACCCAGGCGGGCTAGGTTTTTTCAAACTGTGCTTAAAACTGTTTTCTGGTTGCGCCACTGGCTTGTTGTCCAGGGAATCACACCCCCACATTTCTGCTACTGTTGCACCCCCAGAATTTGCGGTCTAAGTTCGCCTATGTCGATAACATCTCAAAATGAGTATCCGATACATCGAATCGACCCGGGGAGGCAAACTTTTAATTTATCAAGAGCACATGTATAGGATTAATCGGAAAGTAAAAATTGCACACTACTGGAAATGCTCGGAGGAAAAGTGTAAGGCGTCTATAATAATTGAAGATGAAAATATAAAGCGTATTCAAAACACGTTCAATAGTTATAATAAATGTAGAAAAATATGCATATTCATTTAAAACTGACAAATGCATATTAGAACGGGTGTAGCTATACTTAATTGCAACAAAAGTTAACGTTCAATAGTTATAATAAATGTAGAAAAATATGCATATTCATTTAAAACTGACAAATGCATATTAGAACGGGTGTAGCTATACTTAATTGCAACAAAAGTTATCTTTGCACGACCTATAATCACCTGAAAATATGTCTCAATCAAAAGTAAAACAGTAAATAAAAATATTTAATTAAAACTGCACAGGATGATAAAAAGTTAATACATTTGAGTCAACATTTTCTGATGAAAGACTTAAACAAAGTTTTAAGGGTCATTCCATAGTGACTAATGTAACATTAAGAGCTGATTTTGTAACTGCTTTTACTTGTTGTAACTTAAAGGATTAAAAATATTTTTTAGTTATGCTGGTGGATTTACAATGTACATGGTATCTATGTATCATTTATGCTAAGAATTTAAAACAAAATTACTGGCAGTAGATATTTTTTCAACCAAAATAGCAGCGTGACTAACGTAACGTTTTTGCAACCCTGAAAGTGAATGCTAATGTTGTGAGGCAAACATTTCTCAAAGTTAAGCAAGTGTTAAAAATTGAATGATATATTTGAAAAATGTGTAAAGTTGGCTTTTAAAAACATAACACACATTTATTAAATCTTAATTTTTTTTAGTCTTGAGTGTCACTTTTACTCAAGATAGAGTGTGACTAAACGTAACGTGACTAACGTAACCATCGAATAACAAGCAGTAAACACATTACAAACTGTTTATTATGGCTAATCTTAGTGATAATTGTAATACTTTTTCAATTTTTTTAAATTTCTTATGTTGTATAATTTTCATTTATTTGTTTATTTATTTATTTTTTGATACTTTTTTCATTTCAGTATTTTTTTTTCCTTCGGCTGAGGTTGACATCTCTATGGAATGACCCTTAATTTGTCAACTTTGCAATGTTATTTTAAGTTATCACAATAAATAGAAATTTATATATCTTAAACATTTATGTAACTGCAATACTGTGTTGCAGTTCCACTTCTGTTTTCCCCATTCTTATTTAAGTCATTTAGTATTTAGTAATAAAATGAAACCATGAATAATGTAACCCAATACAAATTTTAAAAGTATCTCTCCTTTCTCATGAAATTTCACCAATGAAATTTCAAATTATTTTTCTGATTTTACTCTCAATTGTAATTTGTTAAAATTATACTGTTTTTTAGTAAATTTTTTGCTATCCAGCAATTTGTTCTAGTTTTGTCAGTTTTTTTTTTTCATTTTTGCCGGTTTTTAAAAGTTTCCCCAATGTCCCAGCAAAAATACCATTTTTCCGGCAAAATGCCCAACCCTATTCAAAATTGAAAGAAGATGGCCATTTTGAGACAAAAAATTTGAATTTTGAGCTTTTTGGATTTTTTTTTTTTTTAATTTCAAAACCCCGCCTATGAATTCTAGTGCATCGAGGAACCTCTGTGCCAAGTTTGATAAAAATCCGACGAAAACAGTGGATTTGTATATGGAACAAACCAAACAAACAAACACACATACATCCATTTTTATATATATAGACTGAAACTAAAATCGTAAAAATGACTACAGCATTTTTCAGATTGCATATCAAGTCTAAAATCAAATGCTTAACCAGAAATCGAATTATAAGTATATCCAGGGCCGCCGTTTGGGGGGGATACTGGACCTCTAGTACCGGGGCCCGGAGCTTTGGGGGGCCCGTAAGGTTATGAACATGTTTTTCCAGTTTTAGTGTCAATAATTTCATCAAAAAAAAAAAAAAAAAAAGAAAGCTGTTAAAAAAAAAAAAAAAAAAAAAAACCGCTTTCCATTGCCGATTCTCAATGTGAAACAATTGCTAGTACAAACACTAATGAATGAAACACGATTTTTTTTTGCGCAAAGAAAATTGCACCTCTTTTTAAAATCATCTGGCGATAAAAATAACGTGAAAATAAAATCAGGTGCACACTTTCGTAATTAAAAAAAAGTTTTTCCGTAATTTTTTTCTCTCTCTCTTTTTTTTTTTTTTTTTTACAATTGCAAATGTGCTGAAACGACGGCATAAAAATATGCAATTTGGGGGAGGGGGTGCATGGGGGGCCCCGCATTAAAATTAGTACCGGGCCCCATCGCTGGTAACGGCGGCCCTGAGTATATCAATGTATCGAAACTATTTTTGGGCTGATACATAGGATACGTTTTCTTTATAAAGTAGGAAGAGTACACAGAAATAAAGTTTTGGTTCTAAGGTGGGGAAAAAATTTTCCTTTCCCCAGCTGCTGAGGGCAATGTAGAATTTAACGTTAGGCCTAGTAACTTAGCAAAAACGTTTTCTCCCTTGTAGAAGTTAGGGATGTTTGGAAGGATTTTCTCCCTCTATCACAGAAGTTTCCCCATTCGCACAATTTTTTTTCCCTGGGTCCAGTGACAGTCATCACCTGTCCAGCTCACCTTATCGGTCCCTATTGTACTCTCCTAATCCTCGGCTCCCTGCGGCTCATGGTGACAGGTTCGAGATAAGGGGTTAGGCGGATTCCAGTATGTACCGACTCCGAGTCCGCAAACATGGCGGAAATGCATGCTCAGAAAAAAATGACTGACTGGGCAGACGATTTTTTGTTTATTTATTTATTTGTTTTGTTTAATTAATTGCTATTATTATTATTATTATTATTTTTTTTTTTTTTTGGCAGACGGATTTTTTTTTGGTTAACAATTTTTTTTTGTTAACAAAATTTTTTATTCACGAGAGCATTTTATTCTTTATTTATATTTAACAACTGGCAACGGATTAAAATTGAAATTCGAGACATTTTATTAACGAACGAGTTTTTTTTCTTCCTTTGATAAAATGTGTTTTGATGTTCCTTGTACTATTATTTTATTTATTTATTTTTTCTTTTGAAAACGATTGTAGAATTTTTCTACGGAAGAACAATAACAGTTACATTCTTTAAAATGTGCGACAAAACTTTGTTTATTAATTTATTTACTTTTTATGTGTCTATTTCATTTGATGAGAGGGGTATATTTTGCTTTTAGAAATCAGCTTTAAGTGCTAAAAAAGTGTTGAACATAATTTTTAGTGTCAGATAATCAAGAGAATAATGATCAGATGCTAGAATGCCGATGTCGATTTACGGGAAAGTAGGCTCGTTTAGTTCTTGACGAAACTTCTTGTTACCTTTCTGTAAAGTCTTATTAATATACAGCAACGAAGTTTCCAGTAGTTTTTAGTAAAATGCCCTACACTTTGAACATTTTTCTTCAATATCTACCAGTAAAATTTTTATTTTGACGAGAAAATGTTTTTTTCATTGAGGTTTAAATTTTCATGGAATGGCCCTTGACTTTAAAAACAACAGTTCATTTTTTGCAGTGTACACTAGTAATTCATTTTCTCATGAGCAACTTTTCGGAATTCAAATGCACTGCCTTCATTTGTTCAGAGAAACACTTTCAGATAAAAGGTGCATGACGAAAAAACTATGAACAAATCACAAAAGTAACTCTATAGCTATCAAGGAACTATTTGCGTTACAAGTTACAACACAGATTTTTTTGTTGCTACTAACAACGTTTATGTATTAATTTTTATACAATCCTAATTTTCAAGAAAAGTGGCTGGAAAAGGGGGGGGCAGTGGTGTAAACGACTTGAAGTAATCTCGCTTACTTTTGATAACCGTGTGATAAGCTTTTAAGTGTAGTTTCGTGTTAATGGCTCGTTGAAGTGTTTTTGAATTCCATTGAATAGTTTTCACATAAATCATTTTCGGAAAATAGGCTTTAACCGTGTTAGCTAATGATAATAGAGCTATTTCAATACGCCAGTTAATCATTTTCTCGAAGGGTTCATTTATTACAATCATTCGTTTGAAATTGAGATGTGTTTAACGACTATGATTAATGTTTCGGAAGTAAAATCGTTAACAGCGATTTGTGTTCAATCACTGGAAAACAAATATTAACGAATTTTCTGTTCCTCAATGTTCTTTTTGTGTTTCTTATAGAATTCAAAGTGCTGAAAAAGAATATGATTGCAAAAATTTTCTATCACCCTGCAATTTTAAGAAATTTTATTCATACGTTTTGGATTATTTAGGCTATTCTATAAGAGTTATAAGCATATTACATTTTTCTTCGAGACGCATCTGACCCATATACACATATTTTTGTGACTTATTACACCTATAGAACATGTAAAAGGAGAGTCTAAACATAATTCACTTTGATATCCGCTTTAAATTGGGGGATGTCATGGAGGTCATGACATCCCCCTTTACGCTACTTAAGATTGCCTCAGCTATTTTCAGACTTAAATTTCAAGGAATTAAAGAGACACAAACAATCAGCTTTTGTCTGATTTTTTCTGTCCAAGTGTTACACTTATGACTTTCTCCCCCCACTGATGCCTTATTCATATTGTAATGATGACCCCCTCCAAAACCAGAATCTGTCTTCTAGTCTTAGTAAAACCTTTAAAACTTCTACAAATTCAAGCAAGAACGAGTAAAAGAGCACATACAAATAATAACATTATAAAAGAGCAAAATTATAAATTAGCAAGCATTAAAAAATAGACAAAAACTTCGCAGAATATAAAATAGGATAATCTATAGCATTTGAAATAGTATGCTACTAATGCTGCAGTTCATAAAACAAGCGCAGGAAACAAATAACGTTTAATGCGCCTAAACCTAAATTAAGCATTTCCTGGGGGAAGGCTTTTATAGTATTCATTTGCATGATTTACTTCTTCGCAAGAGAAAAATCGATATCCAAATACTGCTCAAAAGCAGTTAATGAAATCCTGAAAGGATAAATCGATTATACACATTTTCTGAAAGATAAGAGAGTCGCTACAACCTCGAGAAATAGCGACAGTTGTGTATTTAAAGAAGCGCATTTTTTTTTTTTTTGTGCTTTAAAATTACGCTAAACTTCGTTTCATATTTTATTTGACATAGTTATTCAGCAATTCTGCAAACCCCCGAATGTTTTCTTTTTTTTTTCTCTCAGTGAGCATGTAATCCAACTTTGCCTAGAAACTTGGGGTCCTTTTGGCTTTGTGATGAAGTGCAGGACTCGTCAAAGGTCCTCAGACTAAAACCCGTCAAGACCTTTTGTCCGTCACGAACCCTACTGTCCGTTGGTGAAAGCCGCGCTTAGCACTCGTGAACCATTCCACTTTAAATAAAATATTTTTGGAAAAAAAAAATAGAACCGACTTCAGTTCGAAATTGCTCTAAAAAGTAAAAAATAATTTTTTTCTTTGAACACCATCGAAACTACTTTTAAACATAAGTTTTGAAGTCGGCGCAAAAACGATAGGTAAAATGATATTTAACCATATTTTGCCAACATTTTTTCAGAGAAACCATTGAAAATTAAAAGCAGAATATTTGTACCATTACACGAATGTGTGGTAATCAATGAAATGAATCCATTAAAATTTATATTTATAGTTGAATTGTAGTTGCGTATGAATCTATACATTGTTTTTGCGCCGACTTCAAAACTTATGTTTAAAAGTAGTTTCGATGGTGTTCAAAGAAAAAAATTATTTTTTACTTTTTAGAGCAATTTCGAACTGAAGTCGGTTCTATTTTTTTTTCCAAAAATATTTTATTTCATTCTTTTTAGTGTAAATGCACTTAAAAAAATCAAAATATAGTTAAAAAACCATGTAGCTGTTCAAAAAAATCCTTGCAGACCTGAACTCGATCTCATTCCATCAGGAACTTCAACCCGACGCGTTTAACCACTTGACCATCGGGTCGCTCATTGCAGTAAGGATTTACGATAGCACATATTGTTTTAAATAACATGAAATTTTAGTTTTTCGATTTCTTGAATTTGACGTAACTGCAAGGTATAAAATACAGAATTTTATAAAGGTACAAAAATTAACATAATTGATTGTGTCTATATTTCTTGAAAAAATAATATAAGTGCCGCAAATCAAAAACCATTTATTGCCACAATCGATTCAAAGCCCCCAAAAATGGCGCAAACGTCCATAAGAAAATTCTACAGCATCGAAGGACCCCATTGCCAATTTTGACAAAGATCCGACCAAAACTGTCATTTTGTACCATAAAAAAATACGGGGTAGATCCCCATGGGGGGATGTACCTGCATAAGGACATTGCAATCATTAAATCATTCAAAAAGAAAAAACATGCAGATGTTCAAAAAAATCCTTGCAGACCTGGACTCGATCTCATTCCATCAGGAACTTCAACCTGACGCGCAAAACCACTTGACCATCGTGTCGCTCATTGAGTTACGGATTTACAATAACACGTATTGTTTTAAATGACCATGAAATGTTAGTTTTTCGATCATAACTTTTTTCTAGTGAACAAATATCGTCATATGAGTACATGGTACCTAAGTTACACCATCTTCTATCGATTAAAAAAAAATCGTTCAAATCGGTTCAGTAGATCAGCTGTTATGTGCGAACAAACAAAAAAAAAAGTATACGCTTTGAATTGAGAACCTCCTCCTTTTTTGAAGTCGGTTAAAAAGGGTGATGGGTTGTGAGTGGGAACTTTCCGAAGTTTTCAAGTCAAAACTTGCATTTGTTATCCTTTTGACATATTCAACTAAACTATGTATTTGAAATTAGCATCGCTCTACGTTGTTTGATACGGCCCAAAATGTTTCTTATTATTCTTCCCCTTATTGTTATCTTACCTATCACCCCACTTTGGTAAGATCTGAGAAGACCTGATGCATGCGTAAAAACGCGGAAGGTTTTACCTTAGGAAATCAGACAATACAAGCGTCGCTCACTTGCATTCATACTCTACAGCAACTGCTTGCTCACGGTTGCTGTGGAATTAGCAAACGGCTAGCTTAAACGAATCTATCGAGATTAGGGGTGAAGTAAAATTTGATGGCCCATGTTTCGTTTGTTTCAATCGGACTCTGCTTAATTTAAAAGGCAAACACATATCTTCAAAAACTGCCATCCCTGAAAGCTTATCAACGTTATTTATAAGGAATATATGTTTAATAATTCATTTTAATTTGGATTTTAAGAGAACTGAAAGTCATAAAATCACTTTCAGCTGCATTGAAATGACATCTGCATTCAGTTCGGTTATTGTCTATTCCAGACTGATGAGTTCATAATAATTATGAAACTTCAGCCTCCGGATGACATAACTTGGCTATCAGTATATCATTTATATAGGGATCTTAGTAGTTAAAATGGCTCCAAATCTGTATAATTTCGTACTTATCCCGTTCCATCACAAGGCCTATCCCGTTCCGTCACACTAATAACTCGCAATAATTTTATAACTGGTAAATTATTTTTTACTCTCTGCATGCACATGTCTTACTTGATATATAGGTATTTGTTACTGCTAGTATTGATGATAGCACTTATTTAGTTTCGTTGAACTTTTTAGTTTCCTTTACTCGGAAAAAATTTCCCTTTCGTACGAGTCCCATTCCGTCACAGGCATTTCGTTGCATATTTTTAAACAATTTACTTTAAAATTATTAAATTTTAGTATTCTACATTATGTGTACCACAGATACTTACTGTTGATACCAAAATGAATATTTCTAGTTCATTTTAGTTGTATTTATGGAAACAAACATACCGACAAAAGTGCTCGAATGTCCTGTTCCGTCACATAGAATGGCCCAGTTTCAATTTCAATTTTAAGACTGGGAAAACACAGAAAATCACTGTATGGGTCATTCTACGCTATTTGAATTCAGACGGCCAATGGAAAAACTTCATGTAAAACTGATTTTATTAATGTTTTTGTATGCAGAAGCATTACAGACTATTATCTTTTATATGGACCACCCAATTAATTCACTGAAATTATTTTATTTTAGCATTTACAGCTGAAAATAGTCATAAATGTATACTCCCCTGGCCTGTCCAAACACTAGTTTTTATACAAACATGTTCGACGCTCAATTTTTGCTAACGTGGCATAATGTTTTTTGCCATAATCATACACTTACATTAATAGAGAAACCTATTTCATCAGTAAACATTGAAAAAATATTTATTATTATTTTAAAAAAATACACTTTTCAACGGGCCATATCAACAGTGTCACCTCCACCTGGCGAACTTCAAAGACTGAAATTTAGCATAAAAAATGCATACGAATGATGTTGATTGCGAATAACCAGTGTAAGGCTGAGTAAAGTTAAAAGCAAGCTAAGAGGTTTTAAAAAAATTCGAATATTATTGCATCGGTTCTTGTTGAAAGTGCCTCTAAGCTTACTGCGCCAGTCGCTGTAGTATTTCCCCTGGTAAGTATAACTTTTGATATTTCATCGTTAAATAAGTATGCGTATGTACAATGTAATGCTTATTGTGTGCAGACATCACGGTTTACTTGAAGTTCTGGTGAGAAGAACGCGTGATGCTGTTTTTATAGGTAATTTGTGATTTTGTCACTTCTCTGGCGTCACCCCCCTGGCATTTTTGTTCAAAAAAAGGGTAAATATACATTAAAACTGCGTTAAAAGCATAATTAATTTCATTTTTAATCCTAATTGCCCCTGTGAAAGTAAGTTGAATGAACGTAAATAATGCGGGAAGTATTTTTATTTGGGATATGCGGTGCGACTTGTATGCAACATGTCGCATTTTCAGGATTAATTTTTTTCATTTTATTACAACGTGAAAATTTTTTTTGAATACAGGTCTTATAAGTGAAATAATTGTAAATCAAACCAGAATTCCGTCAATAGTGTCACTCCCCTGGCAACGCATTTTCCCCTGGTATCGATAAACCCCCCAAAAATTGAAATTTCGTCTGGCCCTTAACACTACAATCATAAAAATAGCGGCTACTAGTGATATAATGAGTGTGAAATTGAACAGATTATTTTTTCTTTGGGGACACAAAAAACGCATTGATCGTAGAATCACCCGTATAATATTTATACAGGGTGTCCACTCCAATCGTGGACCAATAGCTAATTTCTAAACCGTTAGAGATAAGCATATAGTTTATTTAGGAAAAAACCTCCAAATTACGAAAGGAATTTTGGGTCTCTTCAATGTTTTTCAAAAAATCAAATTTTGAAAGAGTTACGAAATTTAAATTTTTATACGTTCCCCAGTTCAATCAATCATATTTAGTAAAACATTCTTGACACTGTAATGTTTAAAACTAAAAAAAAAATCACTCTTCTACTGCAAAAATTGACCGAGTTATGACGTTTTGAAAAATCAAGATTTTGCATTGTTTCATGACGTCATCGAAGGAGCGATCTCTCGATGACGTCATGAAACAATGCAAGTGTTATACTATAGTGGATCTAAATGACACGATACGCAAACGGAAGTGACGACAGGGCCGCCGAAAGGGTATGTCAGTCAAGTCCGAAACTAAGGGAACAGTCGATGTTGGGGCCCTGCTAGGAATTGGAAGAGTAGATCATGGGAAGGGGGATTGGCAATAAAACTAAAATGGAGACCACATTGACTTTCGGCTGCCTTGCTGCAATGTGTCTTTGCAAATGTTTCACAGTTTTGGATAATAAAGAGGTATTTACAAGTAATCTACACACATAAATTTACATATTATGTGACTGCAGTCAAATATTTATATGCTTTGCTGGGACGATCAAAAGAGAAACATAATATAACCAAAATAATCATTACTAAAAATTATTCAAAGCTTATTTATTTTCTTATTTCTGTATGACCATTTGTAAAAAGCTTACCAATTTTCCATTTTTTCATTAGTACCCGAAAAATCTTACCTGAAAAAAAGAGAAAAACACATTTTTCAGTTAAGCAATAATATAAGTTATAAAGCATAAATTAGCTATTATTTCACATTTAAAGCATCAAGAACTAACGGAGTGTAAGGGTCTAAATTTAAAAAAATCACATAACTAATACAAATAGTAGAAAAAACACTCATCGATTTAGGGCAAAATATAGTACTAGTAGCCCTGATATGTAATGCTGTAAGGCCTGATTTGGAAAAAAAATCAATGAAAGCTTACAATAGGTTTGAACTAGGCACGTGTTTTTCTCAAAAGTTCAAAAAGTTCACTTACGTCCCTTTGCTTCTCCCTGTCTCACTTTCTGCACTTCAAAATCAATTGGTTTATATCTATTTCTGTTGCAATGTATCTGGCGACCATTCGCCAAATACCAACAGAAATAAAGATTAAATATTCCGCAATTTTACTTTTTCCTGTCACAATAAGAATCTCTAAAAGCGTTTAAACGTAACTAGGTGACCCGTGCGGAATTCCGCAAAAAAAAAAAAAAAAAAAAAAAACTCTAAACTTAAAATTTAATGCGACAATTTTTATTGGCTTCATTTACACAACATCGCCATCTACTGCCGTCGTTCTGACAACTTTTCAAAAAGATCAAAGACACGTTCACTTTTACAACTACTACAAAAGTGATACCCTATATTAAAATCAACTACCCAAGGCTACTACTAAACTAAATACTAACGTTATCGCAAAACTACCATTGTATTTTGAAACAATAAAAGTTACAATTAAGGTTTACCGAGCTAAGCCTTGGCTTGAAATGTCGCATTTAAAATTGATTTGAACAACAATGTAACGATTTTAACAGTTGAGCAAAAAATTTAACTTTTTCAAACTTCAATCGCTTATAAGTCGCTTAAACGTGGATTTTCGAGATTCTCGTTACGCGGCGCTAGCGGAGAAACGTTCTAAAGAACGCAATTTTTTTAATCTTTCGAATGAAATCAAAATGGAGACGATACGACAATTATTTCGCTAGATAGAGTCAATTTTGTGCCCAAAAATTGAAGTTCGAATAAAAAACGAACCGACACTTTTTAGAGGGTGGGTCCAATTTTCGTCAATAGCCCGCGGGATAAGCTTCAAAATCATAAATTTTCTTGCAATTCGATAAAGAAATGAGCGAGTTTCGACCGGGTATAGGATTCGGCTTAGAGAAATAATATATGGAGATAGAAAATTTTCTAAAGTTATGCTTTCGAAAAAACTTTTTGAAAATATAGTAAACCTTTTCTCATTAACCTCAATTTGGCTCTGCCGATGTGAAGGAAAGAGGTCATATAGACAATTTTTAAAATCACGGGACGCGGGAGCGTCCCGCCCCGCCAAGAAAACCAAATACAAGCCTCCAAGAAATTTCCGTCGCCAATAAAAATGTAAAAGAGCGACTAGGACTGTTTACGCGAGCAAGGCTTCACTAGATAGCGTTTTATACAGGCTGCTTCATTTGATCAAAATCTTTGGGATAAAAACGGATACATGTCGCCTAGCGACATCTATCGAATTTTGTGGTAACTAACATTATATACAAATCAGATAATAAAAGACAAAATTAAAATTTAATTTGTTGGCGACAATTTTACAATTTGGCATTCAATTCTATTTTATTATATTTTAACGTCATTTAATAGCTTGTTCGATTTGCTGGTTTATTCTGCATTTTAACGGCTTGTTTTAATTAGTTTGTGAATTATTTTTCATTTTAATTGATTCTAATTATAATTAAACTATGAAACGACACTGGCACCGCAGAGCAATAAATGGCGATTTTGGAACGATAGTTCCATCAAAACTTTTGATGAGTTTAGATTGTCAAATTAATTTATTTGGCGATTTTTTTACATTTTAATGGACATTTTGGAATGACTATGGCACTAATATCTTGAAAAGCACATCAAGAATTTGTTCTCCGTAAAGCTTTTGAGAATATTTCAATAACCGAGATCTTTGGTAGTATGTACGTTTCAGTTATAGGTACGTTTTTTAACTTGGCGATGTATTTTCTTACCACCTAAGCGAAGATTAAAATTTTAAGTCTGCATCGTCTTCATGGTTGCTTCTTTTCTCTTATTTTGCATTTTAATTTAAATTTCAATGATAATAATGGCTCGATATATTTATTAAACTTATTATGTTACATGCTAATGGAGCTTTTAAAGTTGATTTGGCGAGTTTTTTTTTAAGAATTCTCACATTATTTCGCAGCTTTTTTTTCAGTTGGCCCATTATTTTACTTTCAAGTATTAAACGTATGTGTGAAATTAGAAACAAAAAAGGGAAGATTTCGGTGATTGGAAGTCTGGTTATCTTTCCCTATTGGCGTTAAATCTTTGTGGCCAATTTATGAGCGAGGGAAATACTTCCTTCGCAAACATAAACTAAAGAGCAACAAAATAAAGTAATTATCGCCAAAAATTTGGCAACCACACCAGATTCCCAATTATCGAAATATTATCAATGTGTGAAATTTAACATAAAAAGAACATTACCTTTTTCTTTTGTGTAAATGAAAACAAAATTTTACAGTTGGTCGTCGTTAAATTGTAGTTTTGTTTATTTTTTTCGTACTTGCTCTTTAGTACCAAGCGATTATATATGCTCATTTCGTTGTTACTAAAGAAATTAATATGTTTTGTTGTCAATCGTCTTTCCGTTGAACACCAATCGCTTCATTGCAGGGCATTCATTCTGGGGCATCAAAATGAAATGTCTCGACGAATAGATTCGCCATTTATCGCTCTGATGGGTCAACGCTATCAAAATGAACATCTGAGCTTTTGCGTAGCAATTAAGATCGTGTGAGCAACAATAATGAAACAAAATAGTAAATAGAACAATATTATTTCATTGCTACATTTTTATTTATCGGCTGCGAATATAAGCGTATATTTTATTAATGCAGAGATGTCAAAATTGAACGCCATTGCTATATGTTGCTAATTCGAAGAAAGTAAACAATGAATGAATGTCGTATGACTGAATCATGAGTTGCGACCAACTTTACCTGAAAAGTGAATTTATTTCCCCTAAAAAGCAGTACTAATAAGGCCTTCGGCATCAATTCACTCTGTACTCCACTTCAGTTAACTATATCAATATTTTTTAACCCTTAAAGATAGGATAAACATCACTTTCTACAGCAGAAACAACATGCTAATAAATGTAAACAAACATTTGGGTGGTCCTCATTCAGCGCTCTCTAGCTGGCAAATCTTTACCATTGATGTTTTGAGTAATGAAGCAGCCTGTATAAAACGCTATCTAGTGAAGCCTTGACGCGAGTAACCAAACCGGGGTTTTCACCCCTCTGTATCTCAGCCCCATAAAGATCCTTAGAGTTCATTTTTGGTATACTCAATCTCCAGCGGCCCCTGACGGCACATACTAAAGCAAAACATCCAGGACCCTCAGGGGGAGGGGTGATATATGTTATAAAATCGCTATTTTTCGCACTTTTTAAAAATTGTTTGACAGGGGTCCAGACTAAACGGTAACTCGGATTGAGCTCTGCTTTTGCACCCACATTTATTTTGTCCCAAAGCTCGGCATAGGGGGTTTTTCGACCCCCCACCCCCTCCTCCCTCGTTTTTATTTTCCGTATCTTTTCTCCCCGGGGGTCTTTAGTGTTGATTTTTGGTATGAATATTCTCGATGAGACATTGAGGACATTTTCCCAAAATTTACCCCCCGGGGTCATCGCACCCCGGAGTTATTAATGCTTAAAATTGGTCCGATTTCTATCTACTAGCTCTGTTCAACATCTGAGCATTTATGTTTTCATTGTTGGGCCACGAGGAAAGAAAACTCAATGATTTATAATTTCATCTGTTGCCAGTTTCTATTTGTTAACAAATAAAATATTTGTAATTGATTTTATTGCATAAGGCTTTTAAAAGGGATCTTCAATTTAGTTCATTTTAATATGAGATCGGCAGTAAGGGTTGGGGTTTTTTTTTTAACTTTTAATTTAATCGTAGTATTGTTAGCAACTAGCTTTGTTTTGCGTCGGTTCGGGTGGTACATTGTGATTGATTTCAAATTTATCCTAGACTGAAGAAGATCCTTGAACTTTTGCACCAAATGAATGCTGCCAAGAAAACCACAGATGTCGGACCGCCAAGAAAAATGTTGAAGGGAAAAAAAACATGCAAAGTAAATTTTGAAGAGAAAAAAAAAAAAACAGGCAAAGAAATAATATTAATGCAAAAATATGTGATATCTCCCCAAAAACAACAGTGTTGTAAAAAAATCCCCCGCCAAGAAAACCTTAAATACTCAGCCTTAAAAAGTTATGATATCGAGTTTTCCCGCCAAGTTTGTGCCAAACTACAACTAACCTGTATGTATAGTTCTTTTAAATTGTTTTCAGTCCTGCCAGGCGGGAAGTTTTTACTCATTAAGCAACCACCTCACAAGACAAAGCTTCCCGCCTGGCAAAACTGAAAACAATTTAAAAGAACTATACATACAGGTTAGTTGTAGTTTGGCACAAACTTGGCGGGAAAACTCGATATCATAACTTTTTAAGGCTGAGTATTTAAGGTTTTCTTGGCGGGGGATTTTTTTACAACACTGTTGTTTTTGGGGAGATGTTATATTCACCAGCTAATGCATATTATATTAACATTGATTGATGACGTATTCAAAAAGAGTTGACGAAATGTCAAAAAAATGAAGAATTCTTTATGATGTCATAGCATAAGGGCTTAGGGGGCGTATCGAAACACTTTGTTCTGTTGAGTCCATTCAAACTTATTGAAAGGACAAAAAAAGAAACGAAAGAAACTGTTTGATCAGTCAAAAGATCCCAACTCCAATTTTTGTAGTCAAGACCTGGACAAAGATTTATCACAGTCTACAACTTTTGATAAGAAACCAGATCTTAAAATGACAGAAAATTAAAGATTTGAACATATTTTGGCTCTAGATGATTTCCTTGGAATGAAATTTCATCGGAAAAAAATCATGCAGACTTTTTGTAGCAAAAGTTCCGAACTCAGACAATGATGAATGTGTAGAAAATTTTTACAAGAGGGTCTGAAAAAGGTGGAGATTTCAAGAAACTAAAGAAGAGGCAGCGTTCCTCCTAGAAGATGTTATGCGAAAACTTACGCCTAGCCGCAACATTTGAGTATCTACTTGTATTTAGGAACACGACAACTCTTGTGGACATGTGTTTTTCAATTCAAATGCCTTTTATTAAAATCCGTATTAATCTTTTATAAGATCAAAACTATTTCCGATTTCTGACAAATCATACGTTTACTGGAATAGAAAATAAAAGCTTTCTTTGACAGTAACTATTTGTACTTATTCTCCCCCATCGATATTAATTTTTTTTATTAAGGCTTATAAATGTTATACTGGAAAAAAAATTCACCTGCGTTACAATACACCCCTTATTAACGCGCGGATGTCAATGTCACACATTATTTTAGCTCGAAGTTGCCATCAGATGGAGGCACTTGTTCTTTTGCAATCCAAAACTGAACTAGGAATTTAATTTAGCCGAGGGCATTCAGGACCGAATGAATACCCAGGGATACTTTTACACGCCGCATAATCATACGACATGGGCGCTGACGCAGTTCTAAAATCCACTCACTGACCATCGTGGATCAGAACCCGGGTCCAAAGCGTAGAAGGTCAATGCCTTACCCCCACATCACTCAGCCGACTAATTAGATATATTAAAAGATCATATTTCGTTTTGCCAAACTAATTATTCTATAATTGGAGAAGTGAATATTAATGATTAACTGCTTTAATGAGGAGAAAACAGTCTATTACAGTTCTGTAGCTACACCGCAACCATCACTCATTAACTGCATATTTCTTCCTTTAATATTTCATTCTTTTTTTACATTTATTAGCAGGATGCATAGAAACGAGGAAGTCACTTTTTTCATGGAAATATAATCCTTCTGAAAAAAATTACTAACTGAAACGAGAGAAATTATTTCTGCAAACAAATTTTTCTGCAAATCCTTTACTTGAACTAAGTAGCTTATCTTAGCACACCCAAAAGACTTAATTAGTCAATATAAAACAGGCACAATATTTGTAATTAATGCAACAAAATAAGATGAAATAATTAGAAAAATGTTATAAAACTGAAGTCATACCGAAAGAAGGTTTTAATACACAAAATTACACTAGAGACTTACACAAACAAAGAGTAGTTTTTCAAATGGAAAGGAAAAGAAAAATGATTAGCATCTTAGTATAGTTGCCATTCAGGCAAAACAGAAACTAACAAAGTTAATAATATGACAGTCACTCCTCCTTAAAAATTAGTAACATAGTCTGATAAATAGGCTGGTTTCCGTTTGAGACGGACTGGACGCGCAGTCGGAGTCGGACTCTTGACTGGCTCAGGATAATCATCATCTGAACTTGAAACAGGAGGTAAGTCAGGTAACTGTGATAACGGAATGTCTTCCTCAGCTGTGTCCTCAACAACTTCTGTTGGCAATTCCCCACGAGGAGCTAGTCGTCTGGTTGATACGGTAGATTCTCGTCCATCGGGAAAACGTATGTGGGCGTAGTCAGGATTAGACTCGATCAGTTGAACCTCTTGCACAAGTGGATCAAATTTACTAGTTCGAAGATAATTTTTCATTAGAATCGGACCGCTCTCAGTCAACCAAGTGGGCATTGACCTACCATTTTCTGTCCTTCTCTGGTGATTAAACATGCGTTCATGAGGAGTTACATTAGTTGAAGTGCAGAGAAGAGAACGAATGGAATGTAAAGCCATATCTAGAACTTCTTCCCATTGATCAATTTTCATGTTGTTTGATCGAAGTGCTAAGGTTATCGTCTTCCATATGATGCCATTATATCTTTCGATTTGGCCGTTACCTTGAGGGTTATAGGGAGTCGTTCTACTTGTTGCTACGCCTTTAGAGTTTAAGAAAACTTTCAGCTCCCTCGACATAAATCCTGCACCTCGATCCGTATGTACGTAAGCAGGAATTCCAAAAATACTGAATAAATGCTTCAAATGCTTTATCACAGTTGCTGTAGAAACATCAGAGCAAGGAAACGCAAAAGGAAATCTCGAATACTCATCTACAATTGTCAACAGGTATTGATTTCTGTTTCGCTTTGGTAAAGGCCCTTTAAAATCTAAATTCAGTCTTTCGAACGGTGCCGTTGCTTTTATTAGGTTTCCTACGTTTTTGTGAAATCGAGGCTTTAATTCAGCGCAAATATGACAAGAATTAGTTACCTTTCGTATTTCTTCAACAGAAAACGGTAAATTTTTAGCTCGTACCCAATGATTCATCCTAGTTACTCCTGGGTGGCAAAGAACGTTATGCAGAGTTTTAAGGTCATGAACAGGATTCAAATAAGCACTTATTCGGGAAAAGGCGTCAGCAGATGCATTTTGATTGCCTGGGCGATAAATTATGTCAAATTTATAGCAAGAGAGTTCTAAACGCCATCGCAATATCTTTTCATTTTTGACTTTGCCAGAGTGTTGCTGGTCAAACATGAATGAAACGGATCGCTGATCAGTAATTACTTTGAAGTGCCTTCCAATAAGGTAGTGTCGCCAGTGTCGCAGAGACTCAACTATGGCATATGCTTCTTTTTCAATTGAGGAATGCCGGTATTCTGATTTATTTAATGTTCTTGAGAAAAATGCTACTGGTCTGCCAAGTTGACTTAATGTTGCCGCAATTGCAAATTGTGATGCGTCGGTCTCAACAGTAAATTCAACATCATCTTCAATGGCAGCCATAGATGCATTTACTAGTTCTGTTTTTAGACTTTCAAATGTAGAAATAGCTTCTTCAGACAGAGGAAAGGTTGTTTTCTGGACTAATGGCCTTATTTTTTCTGAAAATCTGGGTAGCCACTGGCTGTAGTAGGAGAGCATTCCCAAGGCTCTTTGTAGGGAAGATATATCCTTCGGAATAGGTAAGTCGATCAGCGGTTGTAAACGGCTTGGATCAGGTCTAATGGTTTTGTCAGTAATTATATAACCGAGTAACTTAATAGTTCGAACAGAAAAAGAGCATTTGTCCTTGTTCAACGTTAGCTTATATTTCTTAATTGCTGATAAGAAATGTTCCAGGTTTGTGTCGTGATCCTCTTGATTTTTCCCGCAAACAGTGACATCGTCTAGGTATGGGAAAACGCCAATGAGCTTTTCCTCCTGAATTATATGATCAATAACCCTTTGAAAACTGGCGACACCATTAGTGACTCCAAATGGGACGCGAGTAAACTGATAAAGTTTACCACAGGCTTCAAAAGCTGTATACGGTTTCTCTGTCTCCAAAATGGGTATTTGATGATATGCGCTCTTTAGGTCTATAACACTAAATACGTCAAACTTCGACACTTTAGAAATAATTTCATCGATTCTTGGGAGAGGATATGCATCTAATAAGGTAAACTTATTTATAGTTTGAGAATAATCAATCACCATTCTGTTTTTCCCGTTCTTTCCTTTAACAACTAAAGCTTGCGCACGCCACGGTGAGTTACTAGGCTCAATAATTTCTTCACACAGAAGCCTTTTAATTTCAGTTTCTATAAAACTGGTATCCACATTAGAATGACGTCTAGACTTAGTTGCGATAGGCTTACAGTCCTTGGAGAGATTAGCAAAAATCGAAACAGGTATAACTTTCGCAACGGCTAAATTACAGATTTTAAGTGCTGGTTGAGAGCCATTAAATGTAATTTCAATGGCGGAATGATTTTGAAGTACGTCATGCCCAATCAAAACATCCGAGCAAAGATTCTTCATAATTAATATGGAAACATTATTATAAACATAGCCTTGCATTTTGATATTCACTTTACACTGACCAGCGACATCTGAAAATAAGGATGAATTTGCCATAGTAATTTTTCCGAAATATGGTAGAATCTGTACGCCACATTTTTCTCCAAAGGCACTATCAATGAAACTTAGGGAGCTTCCGGTGTCAATTAAAGCATTCGCTTTGATGCTATTTACTTCAATTTGAATTATAGATTTCCGAAGGCAGTAAAGTGAAGCAGCAGAGACAGACGCGATACCATCAGTAGAAGCAACAGCGTGTTCCTTAGTTGAAGATCCCCGAGAGAGACAAACGCGTTGAAAATGTCCTCTTTTCGAGCATAATTTGCACACTGCATTTTTAGCTGGACATAAACTTCTGGAATGGCGAGTACCGCCGCAAAAATAACACTTTCCTTTTTTTGATACTGAAGCAGTTGTCGTAGTAGTTGTGTCTGAGTCATCATTCAATTTATCATGCTTATTAGTAGCAGAGCGATCTACAGACGAAGATTGACAAGCAACATTTTGGTTGAACGTGGCAGAATAATCAGCATCCGAGTAATTGGCTGACTGTACTTTCGCCAACTCTAAGGAGCGAGCTTGATTGTAAGCATTTTCGAGCGATAGAGAAGTATTTTCCAGCAACCGTTGGCGAATTTGGCTGTTATTTAATCCACTGATGAATGAATCTCGAATATAATCGTTTTTATTTTGATCAGCGGATACAGCTTCAAAATTGCAGTCCTTGCTTAGTTGTTTTAGAGCCGATAGATATTGATCGATTGATTCTCCAACCAATTTTCGCCTTGTCGCCAAGCAATGTCTTGCGTAGATAACATTTTTAGGCTTAATGTATAATGTGTTTAAACTATCAATGGCTTCTTTAAAATCTTTACAGTCTGCTATATATAGAAATACATTTGGAGAAACAAAATTTGTAAGCAGCTGCATCTTACCAGTATCGGAGACATCTTTTATATGAACCAAAAAATTATCGAAAGTGCTTTTCCAATGTAGCCATTGTCTATCCGCTGTAGAGTTGGACGGATCCAAATCAAGTCTTTCAGGTTTTAAGTATTTTTCCATTCTGCTTAAGTTGTAATTCCCGTCGAGAATTATGTGTATTAAATTGTTATAAAACTGAAGTCATACCGAAAGAAGGTTTTAATACACAAAATTACACTAGAGACTTACACAAACAAAGAGTAGTTTTTCAAATGGAAAGGAAAAGAAAAATGATTAGCATCTTAGTATAGTTGCCATTCAGGCAAAACAGAAACTAACAAAGTTAATAATATGACAAAAAAGAAGATACTTTTGTGAGGTTTAATTATCTAATTTACCGCCTTATTCTAAACGTAACACAATTAAAATATTTTTCACGCTGGATTTTTTAAACAGTTCAGTACACTTTTAACAAATTGAATTGAAAAAAAACTTTATATAAAGTGTTTCAAGTAATACAACATTAATTAGTGGAAATTTCGTGTTTCATAAACGATAAATAATATCATGTAAATATTAGTTAGCTCATATACTTCAAATATAAAACTTTTACTGAACTGATACAAGCAACTAATTAAAATTTAAATATTTTTAGTCATGAATTCTTGAATTTAATCTCTTAATGTACGCTACGTTTATCGTTTCAAATACAGAATTTTTTTTCTCAAACTGCAAAGTTTTGTTTTTCAAATTTAAAATGCTTACTAAGGGGCTGTTTTAAGATGATGTCAGGCTTTGACGGGGGAAGGGGGGGGGGCGAAATTGTGACTGCTTGACACAAGGGTAGGGATGAGGTAAGGCCCCAAAAAAGACGAGCCGAAGCATCAAGATTAAGTTTGACCACTTTGGATCCAGCGCGTGTTTTAGAGGTTGTCTTTCTGGCGAGTTATCGGATTTTAGTAAGTTTTCAATTGAATTTAACCAAAGCCTCTTAAATCCTAAATGCCTACTGCTTTCTCGTTTTTAGCACAGAGTTAAAATTTCTCCCTCGGTTCACGAAGCACTACCATCTGTCGGAGTTCTTCCAGACAGAGAAATTAACGATTGTTGATTTCTAAATTTAAATTAAAAATTAACCAATCAGAAAATTTTATTCGAATATTGTTTGGATTGATCACCATAACAACGGATCATCGGATTGCCGCAAGGTCGCGCTCACAGTTGAACCAATGTCTCCCGAACCTAAGCAAATGTAGTAAGCATTTAGTATTTAGGAGGCGTTGATTTAACAAAGCTTCAAAGCTCTGCACTGGAAACACTTGCTCCACAACAATGAAAAAGGAAAGTAAAAGTAAATAAATTGGATCCAAAGTGGTGAAACTTAAGCTTGATGCCTCGGCCTGTCTTTATAGCTGCTCTAGGATGATTTAATAGGAAGTGTGGCGTCACACATTTTTTATGCGAATAGGACGGGGTAAAAAATCTTGAAAAAAAAAGTGTGACATCGAATATGGACGACCCTGAACTTTAGTTCCAAAGCGTTTTTCAATTTCTTTAATAAAAAGCACCCTTTACAGTGTCCGTTTGTTGTTGCTGTTTTTTTTTTTTTTTTTTTGGAACATTTAGTTCCTCCATTAAACGCCAGCAAAACTTAGTAGCTGTGATTATCTTTCCTCTCTGTTTTCCCCTGTTATCAAGAACAAAAAATAAATATTTACATTTTATATGTATCTGATTGAGGAGCACCCAGGTTTAAATTCTCGGGAGGCAGAAATTCTGAATTTGTCGATATGGAGCTCCAAATTTTACCGAACGCTAAAATACAGGTATGCATACTTAAATACATCTAATGAAAAGGGACATTCGATCATTTAAAAATTACACTTATGTCCCAAATTTGCCGAATAAGGATATTTTGGGAAGATCACAATGACCCCCCACACCCCCATAACCTCCTATCAAATCGCCCCTGATCTGACCTGCAGAGTTCATTTCAATAGAGGGTGAGACAGCCGGAGTCGATTTTTTTTTTTAATTCTAAATTCAACATTAGTTCTTGTGTGTTAAGCATTTAACCTTTTATGTCCCAAATTAATTTAACAATGAATTTTTATACATATACTAGCAATACCCGCACGGCGATACCCGTGCAATAAATGTGAAGGAAGTTAACTAAATAAAGTTTAACTCACTCTTAAGACTTTTCTTCTTTTCGTGTGTGTGTGTGTGTGTGTGTGTGTGTGTGTGTGTGTGTGTGTGTGTGTGTGTGTGTGTGTGTGTGTGTGTGTGTGTGTGTATGACGAACTTATTTATTTTTAGCGGAATTTTTACCTTTCAATGGAACTTTTGACACAACTGTAATGCCAAGATTCTCGAAAACTCTCAACGACACAGCAATATTGCCCTTGAAATTTAATGTAATTCACCAATTTAACCGTAATTTCAATGTAAAATTGGTCGCCAAATCTAAATTTATTAACAGAGGGAACCGATTGTATCAGGTAGCTCAGCCACAACCATTCTTCTATGATTTTAATGTGAACATTAAAAGGAAAGAAATATAATGTCTTTTGCACCATCTCTTTGAAGTGATTACAATCTAACAGTGACTCTCAAAAAAGCAAGATTTTAGTGGCAAGGAGGTTTGGTGAATTTCCCAATTGTTGCCAAACTTTACGACGCCAAATACGAAGAGTAACTGAATAGCGGTGTTACCGAAAATGTCAGAATGGAACTATTATTGTTAAAAATTTTGTGATGGCGGCATTAAATACATGTTTTAAACATGCAATAAAATACGCTTTAGACTGCAAACAACTAACTGTTCCTTCCCAGAGCGTTTTCTTTTTCTTTGATTTGGAGAAAGTAGTGTTTCACTGTCTGGGAGGTTTGGTAAATATCCCTATTGTTGCCAAACTTTACCACGCCAAATACGAAGAATAACTGAATAGCCGTCACTAAATTTTAAAAAATAATAGTTCCATTCTGATGTATTCGGTAACACCGAATTTTAAGGAAGTCAACTGAATAAAATATAGATATTTAATAATAATATTTATGGCCTTTATGCGGTTTTCATAATTTCTTTGACGATTTTATTATCTATTAAAGTTTAAATCAATTCGCCAAATAAATCAAAAAGACAGAAAATTAAGAAAGAAATAGGAGATATTAATCATTCAAATTGAATAAAATTTCACGGCTTAAATCTATACGCAAATTTAAACCACAAAGTAACTTCAGGAACAAAAGAGCAGCTGATCAGGAAAATGGATCTAGTGTTTCAGTGTTGCGTACATAGTTAAGCCTTGAAAATGGACTAAATTTAATTAATTAATATCTCCTGGCCTAATTAACGGAGAGAAACGTGCTAAAACTTTTCTTTTTCAGAAAAAAAAAACTCTTTCCAGCGATATATAATGTTTTGGGGTGGAGGACGGTTTTCCCCCCTCAATCATGGCGGATACACCAAAAATGAGACTAATTAATTAATTTAAAAATAACTGATCCGAAATTTAAAATTTCGGATTCGAGGTGCACGAGGGCGGGGTACGTTCGAATTTTTGAGCCAAGTTTCAGGTCTGTAGGTGCTGTTGGGGCTTCTGGCCAGCGGTTACAAACGAACACTGTCATCTATACATATAAAGATAATTTCTTTTTTTTTTTTTTTGGTTTTTTGAGTAGCGAATGTTTTTACCGAGCTTAAAAATTTTAAAATTTTCGGGGGTCTAAGGCCCCTGCGCTTTAAGGACCCTAAGAAAACTGTTTCCGAACGCAGGTACCATCTGTCGGCCTCTCAACAAAGTACAAGGAGTGGTACTCAAAAGCTTCAGCTTGATTCCAGCCATTTAGGATTCATAATACTAAATTAATATAAAGATAGACTTCTGAGTCCCGTCGGGGCATAAAGGGTTAAACGAAGCAAAAGACTAATTTACTATTTACAAATACTAGCTTTAAAAGAGGACCTCTTCCTTTACCCATAGATTTCATCACAAAAATCCCAATTTTTAAAAACTATGAACTGAGCTAAAAGCAAAGCTAACACTCATCTCTTCAATTCTTCATGCTTTTTAGCCTACTTTCCCGTTAAAAACAAAAGAAAGACGAAAAAAGTATTAAAAGTAGCATAATGCATCTAAAAAATATCGCCAAGTAAAAAAAAATATCGCCAAGTCCAAAAAATATCGCCAAGTAAAAAAAAATATCGCCAAGTAAAAAAAAATATCGCCAAGTCCAAAAAATATCGCCAAGTAAAAAAAAATATCGCTAAGTCCAAAAAATATCGCCAAGTTAAAAAAATAAAATGGTAAAATGAATATCGAAAAATTAAAAATTTGAAAGTAGGGTATTGAGATGGGGAATTTGTGTGTCTGTCTGTCTGTCGGTCGGTCTGTCGGTCTGTCGGTCTGTCTGTCCCCCCCTAATAACTTTTGAACGAACATTCCGATTTGGACAATTTTTTTTTTGTTGGAAAGATCTCGGCGAGTACAGCTCATTCCCGTATTTGATTTTTGGTTCAACTTTGAACCGTTCAAACAACCTGTCCCGCGATGCTAACTTTTGAGTGAACAGTCCGATTTGAACAAACTTTTTTTTGTTCGAAAGGTCTTATCAAGGATACTTCATTCCCGTATTTACATTTCCGATTTGAACAATTTTTTGTTCAACATTGAACCACTCAAGCAAGCTGTCACCCCTAATAACTTTTGAGTGAACAGTCCGATTTAAATAAACTTTTTTTTTTATTCGAAGGATCTCAGCAAGGATACTTCATTACCGCATTTAAATTTTCAATTTGAACATTTTTTCGTTCAACATTGAACCGTTCAAGCAACCTTTCCCCACCTAATAACTTCTGAGTGAACCATCCGAATGGAATAAACTTTTTTTTTTTGTTGGAAAGATCTCGGAGAGTACAGCTCATTCCCATATTTGATTTTTCGATTTGAACAATTTTTAGTTCAACTTTGAACCGTTCAAACAACCTGTCCCACGATGCTTTCAGAAAAAAATTTAACATTAGCACCTACGGGGAATTTAAGTTGAATGTTGATCCTGAACTTAAAGTCGGATTTCCTTCAAACTAACTTTGTAAGAAAATGGTTTTGATAAATAATGTTTGCAAAGTACTTTTCTGAGTAATCTTCTGTGAGGACTCTGATTCCGACTCCGACTCCGCAAACATGGCGGAAATGCAGGCTCAGAAAAAAATGACTGACTGTGCAGACGATTTTTTGTTTATTTATTCATTTGTTTTATTTTATTTATTTATTATTATTATTATTTTTGGCAGACGATTTTTTTTGTAATAAAAATGTTTCATTCACAAGGGTGTTTTATTCTTTGTTTGTATTTAACAACTGGCAACGGATTAAAAGTGAAATTCGAGACATTTTATCAACGGACGAGTTTTTTTTTTCTTTTTTTTCCTTTCTTTGATAAAATGTGTTTTGATGTACTTTGTACTTTTAATTTTTTTTTTTTTTTTGAAAACAATTGAGGAATTTTTCTACGGAAGAACTGTAACAGTTACATTCTTTAAAAGGTGCGACAAAACTTTATTTATTCATTTATTTACTTTTTATGTGTCTATTTCATCTGATGAGAGGGCTATATTTTGCTTTTAGAAATCAGCTTTAAGTGCTAAAAAGGTATGTTTGACATAATTTTTAGTCTTAGATAATTAAGAGAACAATGATCAGATGCTAGAATGCCGATGACCATGTACGGGAAAGTAGGCTGGTTTAGTTCTTGACAGAACTTCTTGTTAAACTCGAAAACGAATGTCTTGAGAAATAATTCCTTTCATAATAGCCACGGTTCAACTTACATTACAAGCATTAAAAAAATCTAAAAATATTATGACATATGATCGTTTTGTCATGATTACATTGGACCTTTAAATGTAAGTTACCTCTATGGCTTAAATGGGATTTTATGAATTAAGCATCCTATTTCCGTTTTTCGGGATTTATTTCAGTTAAAAATTCATTTTTGAAAATTACATTTCAAGTGTTTTTTTATTTTTCAGGAAAGGTATCTTTTTACATTTTCTTTCTTTTTTTTCCATTTACCATGGATAATTGAATTTCCTATGAACCACTTTTTTTTTTTTTGCCATTAAGGGAAAGTGAGCTAATAAAACATACAAATTGATTTGTTTAAATTCTTCTACAGAAATTAAAACGGCGCTTTTTTCATTATTAGTCATAAAGGAAAGAAGAATAAGTAATTTTAAGATATTTTAATCATTGGATTTTTTTTCTTCTTAATAAATAAGTTTTTTTTTTTTTTTTCAAATTTTTAATAGCTTTTATTTCCCGTAAGGATTAATAAAACCCAGTAATATTACATGTAATAATCTTTTAGATAGCAATTTTAAGAAAGATGCTATGTGCGTATTACTCTATTTGTTTCGTAAAATAATAAGCCGTCTTCAATTTCGCGTTCTGTTCATTTTGGAAAACTTTCAGGTGAAAATGTTTGGCGAGGTTTTGTGATTTTAGGTGTCATTCGGCAATAATTTCGGTTTTGATGAAAGTGATCGATGGGATAATACGTAGGAACCAAAAGAATTAGGAGGCTACTCGCTTTTTTTCCGACTGAAAAACAATTTTTTTTTTTAGAGCTCTGAATTAGAAATTTTGCCGTTCAGCTTCCAAAAATTCATTTTTTTTCTAACTGATCCCGAAAGTTATGATTCCGAATTACGTATAAGCAATATCATTAAACATTTGTTTTAATTATGTATCCATTATAATTAATCACAACGCTAAACATTTTAATTCTTCAATACTAATAGTTAATAAGAAAATTATGTCGCAGCCGCGAAAAC
The DNA here is from genome assembly GCA_038373865.1 of Uloborus plumipes. Classification (NCBI taxonomy): domain Eukaryota; kingdom Metazoa; phylum Arthropoda; class Arachnida; order Araneae; family Uloboridae; genus Uloborus; species Uloborus plumipes. Next base: position 35,653 of record JAXGGA010002828.1, read on the forward strand.
TTTATGCAAAGAGCAGAAGTTGAACCCTCCTTTTACACCATGAAGCAGAATTTTTTTCAGCATTCTGTGAGGCAGATTAAAAACCCCAAAATAATATGCAAAATAACTTACATTATTTTGATCGAAAAATGCATAAAAATGAGATCTAAACTTAAGAACTACAAGTACATACTACTTCATGCGGCATTTGAAGCTTAGTTCTGTTTCATTCACTTTAAAATACTTTTTGAAGCAAAATTAATTTTGTGGTTGATGGAAAAGATATAAAATACGATGAGTTTCAAGTGAAAAGGGTTCTTTCATCATTTCTGAGCTTCAACTGCATCTAACGCTATAAAACTAAATAGCATTAGATGCCATCTTCATTCCATTGCCTGATGCGTGAATAATTATTGCATTTTATCGAGTGAATACCGCAGTCACCTTACATATTCCCCATTCATACCCCTCACACACACGCGCTGGGGAGTCGTGAATAATCTTGCAGCCATCACAGCAGAATTCATGATGTAATGCTATTTTCCTCGAAGACTTAGGAATACTATTCTTCTTCGAAGCTGTGGCGTCCATTCATCAAAATGGCGGAGAGTGACAAATGGCTCCTGCCAACGGCTCATCCGCGATTTATCAGGCACAACAATGCCATTAGACGAGATCTCTTCTCTCCTCGACAGGGATCGCGTGGAATTTTGTTTTCTCTTCTAGGTGGATATTTCGTTCCCTTTCGTTCCGTGGTATTGCGCGAGCTTTCGCGCAGTTGTGATAAAGATGTTATTGAAACCAAGATGGTGTCATATTGTTTGAGAAATTTTGTTGCTTTCCAATGAACGCCCGCTCTGCATAACATCTACACTGCAAAAAACAAACTATTGTTATTACTGGAACCAGAGGTTCCAATACAATGCACAGTAATAAACTAAAATTAGCAATTTTGCAGTTTATTACCATAAAACTTATTGTATTCCCTACACTGCAATAAATGAACTGTCGTTTTTAGCCTACTTTCCCATCTATATCTATAAAAATGAGTGTATGTATATATATATACTTGTTCTCTATACAAATCCACAGTTTGCGTCAGATTTTCATCAAACTTGACACAGAGGTTCCTTGATGCCCTAGAATTCTCGTAGGCGGGGTCTTGAAATTTTAAAAAATCTAAAAAGCTCAAATTTAAATTTTTTGTCAAAAAATGACCCTTTTATAGGAATCTAGCCTATTTATATTGTAATCGAGATAGGCCTTTTAGTATTCAAACTGATGAAATTTAAGATTTTTAAATATTAGTATTTTCCAACATTGATTACGATTAAAGTAATGAATTTTCAATTTAAGGCTCACCTATTTCCTTTTAGCATTGAAATAAGTAAAAAACAATCATAATTCATGTGGACTTTATAAAAAGAACCACGGATTTGAATTTCAAATTTGCAATGCGACAACAGTTGCGTCTGTAATGGAGATAAGCCTTCAGAACGAGAAACAGATTTATTTCAGACAGATTTATTAGATTGAGTTATAATAATTTTTACTTTGTAGGTGGGAACAGTTAATAGAGAAAAGTTAATATTTTGAATTTGGCGGGTGAATTTAATGCAATTTTTTCACTTCCATGTGCATATATTTCATGCCAGTGGAAGCGGCAAAGCACAGACAACATTTCTCTTTAATTTTCACCTTTTGATAAGACTATTTTTCTGTAAACGTTTAACTTTCTGTAATATTTTAGTTTTTTTCAAAGTTTGTACCTAAGAGACTGATTGATGCAAATTATTTTATACCCATATGAATAGAACTCTTTCAAACTTATTTTCCCTGAAAGCTATGTTGTATTAATAAGCACCCGGGCAACGCCGGGAATTAAGCTAGTTAAAAATAAAAGAAAGACGAAAAAAGTATGAAAAGTAGCTTAATGCATCTAAAAAAATAAATGACACTCCGTTTTGTCGTCCCGATATCGGGACGACAAAACGGAGTGTCAATACAAGAATCAAAGAGCATCAGAGAAATTGCCGGCTGGGTCAGACTGAAAAGTCGGCGATCGCGGAGCACACTTTCAGTAATGGAATACATGATATAAAATTCAATGAGGCCAAAATAATTTCACGGACTTCAAATTTTTTCCCCAGATTGCATAGAGAGGCCATTGAAATTTTCAAACACCCAAATAATTTTAACAAGAAGGAGGAAGAAGTAAAAGTTAACAAGCTTTGGCATCCAGTCATCTGTCAATCCCGAGCCGGAAAGTAGAGGGCGCTGCGTTTTCAATTTAAAATCTTGCAGCAGTTCGAAATTTCGCATTAGTCGCCAAATAAATCAACGACAGCCACTGAAGATGATCGCCGCAGTTGCGATTGAAACGTATGGATTAAAGTCATCCAGACCACGGCACAATAGCCCGGAATCCGTAACTAGTATTTACTCCGGCCGTGAAAGCCTTCATTCTTACATTAAACTTTTTTTTGTTCGAAAGATCTTTTCAGGAATACTTCATTCCCGTACCTACATTTTCGATTTGAACAATTTTTCGTTCAACATTGAACCGTTCAAACAAGCTGTCACCCCTAATAACTTTTGAATGAACAGTCCCATTTAAACATTTTTTTTCGAAAGATCTCGGCAAGGATACTTCATTACCGTATTTAAATTTTCAATGTGAACACTTTTGGTTCAACATTGAACCGTTCAAGCAACCTTTCCCCACCTAATTACTTTTAAGTGAACCGTCCGAATTGAATAAACTTTTTTTTTTGTTCGAAAGATCTTATCAAGAATACTTCATTCCCGTATCTCCATTTTCGATTTGAACGATTTTTCGTTCAACATTGAACCGTTCAAACAAGCTCTCACCCCTAATAACTTTTGAATGAACAGTCCGATTTAAACAAATTTTTTTTTGTTCAAAAGATCTCGGCAAGGATACTTCATTACCGTATTTAAATTTTCAATGTGAACATTTTTTCGTTCAACATTGAACCGTTCAAGCAACCTTTCTTCACCTAATAACTTTTAAGTGAACCGTCTGAATTGAATAAACTTTTTTTGTTCGAAAGATCTCGGAGAGATTCATTCCCATATTTCACTTTTCAATTTGAACCATTTTTCGTTCAAAGATGAACCGTTCAGAATTTTTTTTAACATGAGCGGCCACTGGGAAATTCAAATTGAATGTTGATTCTGAACTTAAAGGCGGATTTCCTTCAAACTAACTTTGTAAGAAAACGGTTTTGATAAAAAATGTATGTTAAGTACTTTTCTGAAAAATCTTCTGTGAGGACTGATTCCGACTCCGACTCCACAAACATGGCGGAAATGCAGGCTCAGAAAAAAATGACTGAATGGGCAGACGATTTTTTGTTTATTTATTCATTTTTTTTGTTTAATTAATTATTATTATTTTTATTTATTTATTTATTTTTTGGCAGACGATATTTTTTTTCGATTACAAAAATTGTTCATTCACTAGAGCATTTTATTCTTTATTTATATTTTACAACTGGCAACGGATTAAAAGTAAAATTCGAGACATTTTATTAACGAACGAGGTTTTTTTTCTTTCTTTGATAAAATGTGTTTTGATGTTCTTCGTACTTTTATTTTATTTATTTTTTTTTGTTTTGAAAAAGATTGTGAAATTTTTCTACGGAAGAACTATAACAGTTACATTATTTAAAAGGTGCGACAAAACTTTATTTACTCGTTTATTTACTTTTTACGTGTCCATTTCATCTGATGAGGGGGGCATATTTTGCTTTTAGAAATCAGCTTTAAGTGCTATAAAGGTATGTTTGACATAATTTTCAGTTTCAGATATTCAAGAGAATATTGATTAGATGCTTGAATGCCGGTGTCGATGTGCGGGAAAGTAGGCTCGTTTAGTTCTTGACAGAACTTCTTGTTACAGTATAATACTGGCAGCCGACGTTCCAATTTAAAACTGTAAAAATACAGTAATAAACTAAAACTCGCAATTTTACAGTTTTTCACTAAAGTTAGAAATTTTGTAGTTTATTGCCGTAAAATTTAGCTGTATTATCTTGTAAAAACAACAGTATAATACTGGCAGCAGAGGTTCCAGTTTAAAAATGTAAAATGCACAGTAATAAACTAAAATTATCAATTTTAGTTTATTATTGTAAAATTAGCAATTTTGCAGTTTTTTATTGTAAAATTGGCAATTTTATAGTTTATTTCCATAAATTTAGCTGTATTATACTGTAAAAATAGCATTTATTTTTTGCAGAGTGTTAAAAATGGCATCGACTTCGCTGTCGTAAAACATAAAAACGGAGACAAATACAGGTCGCCAGACTGTAAAAAAATTCCTACATCACTGATTATTTTTGGGCAACGTTGCAAGATTTCACGATTTTCCACCAGGTTTCACTGGAAAAGAAGTATACTATTCGGGAAAACCTATCATCAATCGATACGTTTCATGAATGCATTTTCTCACTGTTGTAAGAACTACATTCAGCTCCTTTTTAGGGGAATCCCCTTCGGCTCAGTTACGATTCCCTCAGAGGGATTGGACCACAAACAGGGGCGAAATGCCGTCGTTGGATATTGTAGGTACTGTAATTTTGCAAGAACAGCAGGTAATACTGTATTTGTTTGCAATTCGGCCTCATCTTCGGCCGTATAAGTTTTAGGAGCTTTCCTGATAAATCAGGGCGATTTCAAGCTATTACTATTAACATATCTACGTTTTCTCTGAAGATTCATGATTTCATCCAGAAGTTTGACTGGCTTTTATTGAGAGTTTTTTGTAAGTCTGGAGTAATCTTCCAGGTTAATTTTAATGAAGTTACTAACGTTTAGCGGATACTTTCTCGGTTTTGATAGCTACGTTACTGGCAGAAGTAAGCAACACTAACTTTCCATTATTTTCATTAACGTTTCGGATTTTTTATTTATTTATTTATTTTTTGCAATGCAGATACGTTATTTTCAATCCCAATTCCTCCATTTAGATTCAATATCATCATCAGCAGCAACCGTTGACAATCCACTGTTAGATATAGGTCTTTTCCAGCTGCTTACAATTATTCCTGCTGGTTGCTTCGGATTTCCATTGGACGCCCACCATTTTTTTGTAATTCATCCCCCCATCTTGTTTGCGATCACTTTCTGGGTCTTTTAATGTCGCGTGAGTACCAGTCTAATGCAGCAACCGTCCATCGGTTATCCGGTCTTCTTGCAATGTGTCCAGCCCACCGCCATTTCAAGCACTTACTCCTTTCTATTATATCAAAGACTCTCGTCTGACTTCTGACCCAAGAATTTATTTTTTCTATCTCTTTTCGTAATGCCGAGCATGCATCTCTCCATACTTCTTTGAGTCGTCCTTAATCTCTGTACTATATATCATGGCAAAAACAAATGCTGAGGGCATCGGGAAAATACAGACAAATAATTGTTTTATAGAATAACGATTCTAAAATGAGCAGCAGACACGAAAAATCGATTGTATGCATGAGTTTTATCACATCTTCCCGATTACATTAACGCCGCATGAACTTTTCAGTCCAATTCATAACGATGTTATTTATGCTCAACATAATATTGAATTGCGGCATTTATATTGCTCAGAAACTTGGCGTGCAAACTGTCATTGACAAGCTGATCGATTGTTGAAAGGCTCCAATCCAAATTCAATTGAATAAATTATTGTTATCACGGGGATCTCTGGGGTGAAATGAAGTGAAAAGTAATTATTCGATTAGAAGCTTTTTTTTTTACTGATTCAGAGAAAAAAACTCGTGTATTTGCATGTTAAATATGAAAGTACTAAACGTAAATATGACCTGATGAATGATGATTTGATTAAGTTTGCATTATAAATATGAAAGTATTGAACGTAAGTACAATATGATGCTTTTAACTAAGTTTGTGTATAGAAAATATTTACTATTTTAATGACGTGCTCAGAATGAGTTGGTGATAAACAACGTACAGGGGAATTCAAATATAAGTGTAGAGGTTTCATAAAGCTAAAAATTTGAGGATATTAGACCTACACTGCTGTGCTAAGTGCAAAAGTGGTATCCGCAGTCGAGCTCAAATTAAAATATAACTCTTTAAAGCTTTGCGCCACCATGTATTTAATTCAGATGAAACTTTTTCAGAATGTTTTAAAAAATATTTCATGTTCTCAAATGACTATATAATTTTGTATTCAGGAAAAATACGTCACAAAGAGTCACCTGGTGGCAATAACTCAATTTTATTAAAAAGTTCAGATACGATTTTTGTGCTTTAGCACGGCAGTAACAGTTTTTCTGACGGAACTTGATTGAAGGAGAGTGTTGTAAAGTTTCAACTAACAAAATAGCTATGTCTCTGTTATGATAAGTGTCCCACGTGCTATTTTTTATTCAGTTTGTCAAATTGGCTATCAAGGAAGAGGTGATTTAGCACTTAATGATTCATCCATTTTGGTTATTAGACCCAACACCATGTGAACTTTTCTTGTGTAGGTATGTAAAGGAGGCTGTGTTTGTAACCTCCTTTATTTGATAATCTTGATTAACTAAAAAGTTAGATCACTATAGTAATTTCTTCTATGATCGCTACAACGTGCAAAGCAGAAGTTTAAGTAGAGTTGTGATGCTGAAATGTGCATAACTAGAGCATGACTTTTCAGAATGTAAGAAATTGTATTTATAAAATGTAGAACGATCATTAACCCAATCGTTAACTCGAAATGGTTTCGTACTTTTTTGAGTTTAGCATATATTTCTATCAATAGTACTGTGAAATTTATACACAGTTCAAAATAAAAGTCTTTGTAATGGTGTTAACTGTTACAAATTATTAACCCATTTTAAAACTTAAATTATTTCTAGTAATTAAATTACCAATACAGTTGCAAAAAAAAAAAAACATAAAAAAGTATCCTTAAAAAGTAAGCTCAAAACAATAACGTGCTACACAAATTAAACCAATTTTCCAGTGCTATGTCTCTTTCTTGCTCACTCTCCATAAAAAGAAATCATTAAAACACCCTGCCATTATTGAATAAATACCTTTTTGTTTGAAAAGTAAATTTCGGTTTTCCAGCATTTTTCGTGCACTGAAACTCTGGGCGAAAAATGTCGAAAAACCTTAATTTACTGTGCAACTAGTATGTGGCTTGAAAACAACTATCAGTTAAGTTCATACCTTACAAAAAATAAGTTGTTGTTTTTACAGTACAATACTGAAAGCAGAGGTTTCAGTTTAAAACTGTAAAATCGCAGTAATAAACTGTAAATAGCTTTTTTACGGTTTATTACAGTAAAAATAGCAATTTTACAGTTTATTACTGTAAAATTAAGTATGCTACAGTTTATTACCATCAAAATAGCTGTATTATACTGTAAAAACAACAGTGTAATACTGGCAGCAGGGATCCAGTTTCAAACTGTAAAATGCACAGTAATAAACTGTGAAAGTAGCAATTTTACAGTTTATTACAGTAAACTGGCAATTTTACAGTTTAATACTGTAAAATTAGCAGTTTTACAGTTTATTACTGTAAAATTACCGTAATAACAGCTGTATCATACTGTAAAAACAACATTAATTTTTTGCAGTGTACAGTACAGAACCTTTTATCCGGGAATCAGATAACCGGGAAACCAGAAAACCGGGAAAATTTTGCTGGATTTTTCTCCCTTATTTTCAAAAAGTACTCGTTTTCGCTCATTGTCAGAAAAGTGCGAATTTTTCCGAGATGTTAAAAAGATAAGCAAATTTCCGTTGGAAGTATCGTACATTCTCCCGTCTTATGAGTGGAATTAGAAAGTAACGCTCATGCACCCTCGCTCTTTCTTATGGTGATCCCGATGAGCCTACTTTTGAAGGGGTTATAGCTGCAAAAGAGAAAGAGTTACAAAACAATCTTCAAGAATACTCTCGGAAGTGGCTGGAGCGGGATCTGTTTTCAGAAACCGACATTGAAGAATGTTTTGATGCTGATAAGGATCTCCCTGTTATTAATGAAATGACGGATTCCGAAATAATTCAAATGGTTTTACACCCGAATGACCCGGAACAAGATAGCGACGAAGACGACGAGGGTGAGTGTGAAGACATCGTTCCAGTGGTATCCAACGAACGTTGCATTGAGTTAACGAAAGAACTGATTGCAGGAATGGAACAGAAATCCTTCGTTGATGAATCCCACATAATGGCTGTGAGAAAAATTCCGCAATTGTTCCTAGAGCGGAAACCAAATTATCGGCAGCTAAAACTCAATGAAATGTTCAAAAAATAATTTTAATGGGTGAGTTATGAATTTAAAAACAAATGTACATATCTATTATAAATAAATTTTTAGGTTGATAAATGTTTTTCTTTCGTTACTATTTTTAATTTCTAAGCATTTACATAGTATTTTCTTCTTATTTAGAAGTGTAATTCTCAGCCATTGTATTATGATTTTAAAAAACTACAAAAAATGCAGAGTTTTTTTAGCGATCCAGAAAACCGGGAAATTCAGTTATCCGGGATCGCGCTGGTCCGAAGCTTCCCGGATAATTGGTTCTCTACTGTATTAGGCACTCTGTGTACGAGAATGGTACCATTATTCAAATTTCCATTTTGAACCCGAATTAAATTTCGGGTAACGTGCTTCCGTTCGTAATCAGGTACTCAATATGCAAATAGGCAGTGATATAACTTCCCACTGAGGATCGAAAGCTTTCAGTGGCCATAACTTGTTGTTCAAACAACGATCTCGCATGGAGAACACAGTTACGTAGAAATTTGTCAACTAGGGACCTTTGTAAATAAATTCCTGCTGAATACGAGCACCAAGGTAAATATTTTCTGAAACGGGAAGAAATCAATGAAAATTAGCGTGAAATGGAATTACTTTTGATTTGAATATTGGTATCAGTATGTGTGTATACATTTTTTATTTTCGAAAAATTTCCGAAAATTTCAACAGATTGCATGTTTGAGTGACTGATGCTTTAAATCTCCAGAAGCTATTTGCAAAAGTTTTATTTTTACTTTAAAAAGAGCATCGTGGTGCGTTTCGTAAATATTTTTTGCAACTTTATTATTATCTGCAAAGCTTTATACTCTTTGTCACCATTTAATTTAGTTATCGTTTGCGAGATGTTTTTTGCTTTGGAATGGCAACATCCCTTTTGGTTTAGAAAAATTAGAATGTTTTGTTGGAATTTGAATTTCATTTTCTCTCCCGTTGGGGGCAGACAGTGGCGCAGCCAAAAGGGGGATAGTGGGGTCGTAACATTCCATAAAGCCACAAAATTATATGTATAAACACACATTGCGTTTTTTGATCTTTAATTTCAAAAAATTTCAGGTGACTCCCCCCCCCCCCACAAAAATTGTTTCACTATGCCACTGGTGGCAGACAATACTTTTTTATGCTCTACCTAATTGCACAATTAAAGTTCTTTCTGCGGAAAAGTTGAAGATTTTTATTGAAAAAAAAGCGCATTATTACTTTGAAATTCTAAAGAAGTAGAATAAAAGAAATAATATGGAGAAAAGTGGACGTAGCGAGATAAAAAAAAGTTGCTTTAAAAGATGTCGTACGAATTTTTCCATCATAAAATATTTGTTCTTCCTTCTACATGAAGCAGAACTTGTAGGAAAGAAAATATTGAACGTTTTCTTCCATTCAACAAAACAGTAGTCTTCGAAAAATAAAAATTTAATATAAGAAAGGTATTTTATACAAAAATGATTTCTAAATTTAAAAGTTCGTTTGCTCTTTAATTGATATTTTCATTTTTTTATGCACCCACCCCACTTTTTTCGAGCTCAAAAATAATGTGCTTGCAAAGTGAATCCAGAAAAATGACTTATATATTCGCATATCTTTCTTCTGTTGAAAACCCATTATATAAAAGATTTTTTAAAACTAAAGAGTTGAGTTGGTGCTTTTAACAGTAATTCATGTTAGTACAAATATCCGTATTTTCTGAATGTATTAAAAAAAACTACGAGTTCAGAAAAAGCTATATTTTTGGAAAACTCTTTATAATCTTCCTCAGCTCAACTTTCTGAGAAAACTAAAAGCAATCAGATCATGCTTGGTAGTGATTCTAATCCTTTTTTAAGGGCCTATGATAAACAGCAATCATCCAAAACAAACCTTTAAAAACGAAATGAAAAAAGGCATGTTTTGCTGTTTCCGACTACCACAAGGTACAATCTGTATAGAGTAACCGAAAACACTTAACTTTTAAATCGAAATTGGTAGAGAAGCTGAAATTCCACGGAGCTAAGTGACTAAATGGTCTTTGTGACTCAATTGTAATCGGTTTCATCTTTCGGATGTAATTTCTCTCTTTACGCTGTAATTTTCTCTTACGTGTCTTATGTAACATCTGTATATTTATTTATAATAGGATTATTTCGCATCAAAGCAACGATAAAAAACACTTTTCCTATTCATGTCAAATCGTACGTTATAAAATTTGCAGTTTTGGTCTGCAGTATTCTTGCGTATTTGTGCTTTTTTAACGTTGTATTAATCCTTTCATTTATGCACAAAGGTATTTATATATTTCACAAAAATAGTATTTGCACTTTTATCGAAATTAAGTTGTTGTCACCAAGTTGTTCCTAGAAAGATATTTTACCTAAATGCAATCCCTAGCAGCATAATCTCATCGGCCGATGATCGGCCATTCATCGAAACCCGATGAAATTCTCAACGGCCGATGATCGGATTCGATTAGTTCTCATCGGGAATTGCTCCAATATGTCTCATCGGCCAAACAGAATCCGAGCAGCAAAATCCGATGAGTTTTGCTCGAAATATGATGAGATTTGGAGCAATTTACGAGCAGTGCAGTCCCGTGCCGATGAATTTCGGATCAATTTTGGATGCTCGGCTCGTTTTCATCGGAAAGTTGATCGGAAGGATATCGCTTTCCGATGAAAAAGTAGCTCATTGAAAACCGTGCTCGGATACTGATCGGAACGATGTCATCGTGCGTTACGAAATCAGTTTACGAGGAGTTCGATGCTCGGACGAGCAAAATCCGATGAGTTGATCCTACTTGAGATGCTTTATGATAGTTTGAGAATAGGAAATATGTATTTTTTTTTAAATCTGACTAAAGTGACATCTGAACCAAAAATATGGGGACATAAAATTTCAAAAATCTATTGCTTATTTTTAGAACAGCTACGGATACGACTTTTGTGCTTGGCACTGCACTACGGCTGTAGTAACTTCTGCTGCTCCTTAATGTTTAAGTATGCAAATTATTTTGTATACACTTCCATTTTGGGCAGGGCCGCCGCTACCAGAGATGGGGCCCGGTACCAATTTTAATGCCGGGCCCCCCATGCACCCCCCTCCAATTACATATTTTTATGCTGTCGTTTCGGCATATTTGCAATTGAAAAAAAAATGGAGAAAAATAATTTTTTCCGGAAAAACTTTTTTTTTTTAGTTACGAAAGTGTGCATCTGATTTTTTTTTTCACGTTATTTGTATCGCCAGATGATTTTAATATTTTTTTTTTACACGAAACGACAAGTTTGAAAACAGAAAAACACATTTTTTTTTACGTTTGGTTCGACAAACTTCAAAATTAATAGTTTGAAATCGCATTCACATGTAATATTGCAGTTTAGTTGCTTATAACTCATTTTTTAAATTTTAATGCAAATTTAAAAACTGTAATTCAAAGTTTTTGCAAAAATATATTTTTAAATACAGTATCTGGATACAGAAAAAGTTGGATAACTTTTTATGTCTGAGATAAGTGTCCCCAGGCTACTTGATTCTTGTTCTTAAAGTGCAAGAGACATTTGTCAATAACAGTTTAGACTTGGTTTTACGTTTGCCGAGTTTTTGTAGCTTTTGGAAAGCGGTGCATTTTCCTTTGCGCAAGCGTGTTTCATTCATTAGTGTTTGTACAAGCAATTGTTTCATATTGAGAATCGGCAATGGAAAGCGTGTTTTTTTTTTTTTTTTTGAAAAACAGCTTTTTTTGATGAAATTATTGACACTATAGCTGGAAAAACATGTTCATAACCTTTCGGGCTCCCAAAAGCTCCGGGCCCGGTACTAGAGGTCCAGTGTCCCCCCTCAAACGGCGGCCCTGATTTTGGGGTTACCTGTCTGATCTTCTTAGGTAAAAACTTCCCCGCTTATAACGCATGCGTCAGTTCTTCTCTGATCCTACCAAAATAGGGGTGTTAGGTGAGATAACAATAAGGGGAAGAATATCAAAAAGCATTTTGAACCGTATCAAACAACGTGAAACGATGCTAATTTCAAATATATAGTATAATTGAATATGTCAAAAGGATATAGCAAATGCAAGTTTTAAATTGAAAACCTCGGAAAGTTATCACCCACAACCCATCTACAATTTTTTAGTGGAACTGTTCGCGAGTGCTAGGCGCGGTTTTCATAGACGGACAGTACTAATAAAGTAATTATAATTATTCATTCAAAAGACTAGTTAAATAGCAAAAAAAAAAAAAAAAAAAGCCGTACTTCTTCCTCAATATGTATTCAGTCGATAACTATCATTCTGCTTTTTCAAGTAACTGGGATATTCAACTACAATGTTTTTTCGCTTTTGAGCTAACTAAAGGGAAGCATGACGTAATTCCTGTCCTGGAAACGAGCATTTAAAATTAAGTTTATCCGGTATTAGTCTTAATGGTTTTGAACCAGATGCTTTTCGTCGAAATGTTTTAGCGGGATGTTTATGATTTTCAAAAGTTGCTTAATGCTCAGCGAACACGCTAGCAAAAGTATGTATAATAGCAACCGGATATATTAAGGCTTAATAATATTGGCGAACATATAACTTCAGACAAATATAGGTATATAGCCTGAATTTTTAAAGTATCATCGACTCTTCATTTATTATTCATAGTATTTTCACTTTAAATGATCAGAGGTACTTTTTTTTTATGTATTACATGCTTTTACAATATTCCACTGCATTTTTTTTTTAAAAATATTTATTCATTTAGTGCATAATGAATTTCTTTAACCTAAATTTCATTTACAATCATATTTCAAGGACAGCGTAGAATGGATAAATATAGCTTAAAAATGAATCAAGGTTTGAACAAAAAACTAATACTTATTCTTGATCAAAAGAATCACTTTTTTTCGAGGAAGACCGCTTTTATATAGTGATTTTAAGCAAATTCAGTTTAACATACAAAATCCTAGAGAAAAATGTTTTACGTTAAACATAAATTTGATATTCTTTTATTCAAATTTGAAAAATTGCAAAAAATTCTAGAAACGTAATCTCAATTTATAAACTACGTTTCTTTATTTATTTTCTTTGAAACTGAATCTGGCAGAGCTGAGATATTCGTTTAGTAACTCCCACGTGAGATTTATGAGCGTACTTTGATGACATCTCTGTTTTTCTACTGCAAAGGTAAAAGATCGAAACTCTCATATCTATGCGTTCACTGGATTTTTACACAATGCCATCACTTAATCCTCTCCATCACTTAATCATGAATAGCTGGAAAAAGGATATAAAGAGAAAAATGTTTCATATGCAAGCTAACTTATAAATTAGTGTGTGGATTATTATGAGTTATACTAGAATAAAAAACAGAATTTTTGCTAGATTAAAGCAAAAAATTCTTAGATTAATCTAATCTTATTATTTCCATGGAGGTTTTTAAGTAAATTTCATTTAGAAAATTCCTAAATTAAATCAATCGGCTTAGAGAAATCTGTTTATGTGTTTAATGTACATTCAAAAGTAAGTAACTACGAATTTTTAAATTTAATTACAATGTGCTATTTTTAAGTGTCTGTTGAAAGGTATTTTAAGATTCGTAGTTAATTACTTTGAGCTTTCTTTGAGGAATTATTAAAATAACTAAATCTACTTTTTAGCCTACTTTCCCGTTAAAAATAAAAGAAAGACGAAAAAAGTATTAAAAGTAGCTTAATGCATCTAAAAAATATCGCCAAGTCCAAAAAATATCCCCAAGTTAAAAAAAGAATATCGCCAAGTCCAAAAAATATCGCCAAGTTAAAAAAATAAAGAGGTAAAATGAATATTGAAAAATTAAAAATTTGAAAGTAGGGTATTGAGATGGGGAATTTGTGTGTCGGTCTGTCGGTCTGTCTGTCCCCCCCCCCCCTAATAACTTTTGAATGAACATTCCGATTTGGACGAACTTTTTTTTGTTGGAAAGATCTCGGCGAGTAGAGCTCATTCCTATATTTGATTTTTTGATTTGAATAATTTTTGGTTCAAATTTGAGCCGTTCAAACAACCGGTCCCGCGATACTAACTTTTTAATGAACAGTCCGATTTGAACAAACTTTTTTTTGTTGGAAAGAACTTTTCAAGGATACTTCATTCCCGTATTTATATTTCCGATTTGAACAATTTTTCGTTCAACATTGAACCGCTCAAGCAAGCTGTCACCCCTAATAACTTTTGAGTAAACAGTCCGAAAAAAATGACTGACTGTGCAGACGATTTTTTGTTTTTTTATTCATTTGTTTTATTGAATTTATTATTATTATTATTATTATTGTTTTTGGCAGACGATTTTTTTTCGTAACAAAAATGTTTCATTCACGAGGGCATTTTATTCTTTATTTATATTTAACAACTGGCAACGGATTAAAAGTGAAATTCGAGACATTTTCTCAACGGACGAGTTTTTTTTTTTTTTTCTTTTTTTTTTCCTTTCTTTGATAAAATGTGTTTTGATGTACTTTGTACTTTAATTTTTTTTGAAAACAATTGAGGAATTTTTCTACGGAAGAACTGTAACAGTTACATTCTTTAAAAGGTGCGACAAAACTTTATTTATTCATTTATTTACTTTTTATGTGTCTATTTCATCTTATGAGAGGGGTATATTTTGCTTTTAGAAATCAGCTTCAAGTGCTAAAAAGGTATGTTTGACATAATTTTTAGTCTTAGATAATCAAGAGAATAATGATCAGATGCTAGAATGCCGATGTCGATGTACGGGAAAGTAGGCTCGTTTAGTTCTTGACAGAACTTCTTGTTTCTCTTTACAGTGGGCTTACAATACAAAGCAGTTCGACTTGCATAAAATGGGTACCAAGCGTGATTATTTACGAGTAACGTATCTCAAAATCTCAGAGCTAACGCGAACTCCACTCTCGCAACACAAGATTTTTCGGAGGCGGAATGTGGAGCTTAAACATCGGCTTTGCTATTGACTATTAAATATTGGCTTCTTGAATGGACTTCCCCACCCTTAGCATCATTGAAAGCAGAAATTCTCACACTGTACTAATCTACACCTTTGCTTCGCTGAAGTGTAACGAATAACCAATCGATTGATCATTCGTCTTTTTTCCTTCATTATGAGTGTGCAGGTGCACGTTAATTAAATATAATGGCACTCAACAGCTCTGATTAGTCTAAAGCTAGTAAACATGGAAGAGGAAAAAAAAAGAGTTTCTTACAATTCAAGATATTTGTGCAGTGTAACGTATTTTATGTTAAGTAAGACAGCTGATTTTTCTTTTAAATAAAGAAATATTTAGTTCGGTATGTAAGAAACGGTAATACATAGTAAAGAAATGGTTTAAAGAAATTTGAACGGTGTTAACAAGTGTCTAAAATAACAGTATATCTTTATCAAAAAGTTTTATAAATATTTTTTTCCACAACACGAAACTTTGACTTATAGGAGGGGTTTTGGAGCGCATCCCTTGCGTAAGTCGTGACTTCCCTGTATTTATTTATTCGATGTGTCCGAATCAAGTTTCTGAATTTTGAAACCTTCTTTAAAAATATAGTTGGCAAGAAAAGCCCTATATAAAAAGCACAGTTGTTGTTTAAAGTTTAGCAACAAAATAAAAATAAGCTTAATGCTATGACGTACCTACTATTGCAGCAGGCGTACGGAAAAATGAACAGGTCTGCGCAGTAAAGTTTCTGTCCCATAATTTATTGTATTTTTTAATAAAAGCAACATACTTTAAAATTAGTCTTCTGTGAAAAGAAAGTGAGGCAACAAAGCATTTCAGTCCGTGAAGTTTTTTTCTCCGTAATTTGATACTTCTTAGGCGATGTTATCGCATTGCAAAATGATTTGAAGCGAATCTAGCTCAATTTAGGCAAAAAACTGTTGTTCAAACCTAGTTTTGTTTCAAACCCAGCTCAATCCATGCTTCTATTGAACGCCAACTGTAAAAAGAACACGGGATGGCATCAAAATAAGAGGTGAAGTGGGTTACGATTTGTATTGTACATTGAAGCTTTTAGGAGGAATCAGAATTTTTTTAAATACCTTTGACAACTGGTGTTCCTGTTATTCCGGTAATAATTAATGTTATAAACAAGATGGGTCCTTCACAATATTGTCAATTGCTCATTAGGGTGGAGCGAAAAAACTTTAATTTTTTATTTTTCTAAGCTTGTATGTGGAAAACGTGCCTTTTTTATGTTGTAACACTTCTGCAAAATCAACAAAATTTTCTGACAATATTTTGATCTCCCTTCGCCTCACTGAAAAAATGACATTTTAAGATTTTATGCCAAAACACTGCATTAAGACGTTGGAGAGCACTTTAAATGCCCTATAGTTTTTTTTCCCACTTTTTGTGTAGATGGTTACTAAAACTGACATTTTTTAATACTTCACTTTCATTTCGATTGATGACATTCGTCGTTATTAGAAAAATAAAAGATTATTTTCGTGCCTGTTATCATTAGTTTTGCAGCAGAAATTCAGTAAGTATATACAGTCGACGCTCGTTATAACGACCACTCGTTATAAAGACTATCCCAATACAACGACTGGTGGAAAAACCCAACTTTATCTCAATATACTCTATTTTCTACCTCTTACAGCGACCACTCGTTACAAAGACCTTTTTCTGGGGGACGGAGATGGTCGTTATATCGAGCGTCGACTGTAGTAGATATTCAAAGGTTAGTTTATTTTTTAAATTTTGATGGGTTTTTTTATGATTTTGTAGCTAGATTCAGTTTGAATTCAGCACTTATTATATTATCGCTAATATTAGCTTATACCAATGTTATTATATTACATTACGAAACTACGAAACCATAACTATTTTGGTTTTCTTTTAGATTGGAATCGCTAAATCTAATTCTAAATCTGAAGCTAAAAATCAAATTCAGTTGTATATTTGTTTTTCAAAGAGATATTTTCTATCATATTAATAATTAATGTCAAATATATATTTATTATTTATGAAATAATAAACATTACACTTATTGTATAAATCAAATTGATGGCAGCCACAACTGACAAAGTACTATGTGTGATGTTTGGCTCTCCAAGAAACTTTCCGTCCAATACTCTCCCAACTTACGAACATGTTATGAAAAACATACGCAACCACGACAAGACCTCAAGACGGAAAATGGAAAATACCCATCATTTTTTTATATATCGCACAAACTTTGTTATGAAGTGGAAGAAATCTGGACAAAGACCTCACTTCCAACGGTAAGTCACGTCAAGCTCCAGCAAAGACATTGCTGAAGCAATAGTCGCTAGTTTCATAGAGCAGAATGTACAAATGGACAGCATTTAAGTTATAGGGTGTGATGGTACGAATATGAACACAGCAGATCATAGATCAGGTGTTATACGACGACTGAAGGAAACATTAAAGCGTCCTCTGCAGTGGCTTGTATGTCTGCTCCCCGTCAATGAGCTGCCTGTGCGCCATCTTTTCCGGGCACTGGACCACGGGGACTTTCTGGAGATATCGGCTACGTGCACCAATCAGACTGTTACTTTCTTTGAACCCATGCTTAATAGAGGAGTTGTCCAATCTTTAACCAAAGAAGTTAAGCACAGATCGACGCTAATATCTACTGGAAATGTGCAATAGCATCAGCAAAGGTGAATGTAGCCTTACTTTAGCAAATAAAAACCCTAGTTGCATAAATCACTCACGAAGGATCACTACAGCCAATTGAGTTCTTAGATTATATGTTAGAGAATTGGAACCGTCGGAAAATTTGAAAAACTCTTGTTAAATTCATTATTCGTGTGTATGCCCTAACATGGTTTGCCATAAAAGCCCACTGGTCGTGCAAAGATAGAGCTAGGCACCTACACCAAATGCTTGTCATGTCAAGATACCTCAATCCTAAACACAAAGAAACCGTTGACCCTGGCATTCATTGCAATGCCTTCTTTGCCCACCCGGAAAATATTCTCATAGCAATGATGACGGATCATCGGTCACACGTGGGCCTGTGACGGATTTTGAAAGGCAGGACTTCTACAAACCCCAGTGGACAAATACAAAGTTTGAAAGTTCTTCAAAAATTTAACTTCGACGTTGTCGAATATTTCGACATGATTGATTGGGATATCTTCCATATCTCATAGCCTCCCATAATCAAAGACATGATTGAACGCTGAACTTATGATTACCTCATCACAACGGAGGTGACCTCAAAAATAATCTTTAAAAAATTTCCAAATCATACTCAAGCCGAGGTGTTAAGCTGGTAACAGAGGCGGCGAAAGCTGCTTGTGAGCACACAGCACGAGATGAGTTCGTCCGTGCTCGAATTGCATCGCAAGAGCTAATGCCGAATTTTGAGATAAAACGTGAATTTTCGCATTACACTTTGTAAATATTTGTGACATTTTATTGTATTTTTGCATTTGTGATATTTTATTTTATTTAGTATTTTGATAGTTTATTGTATAAATTATTATATTTGGGACATTTTGTTGTGCTTGAAAGTGGCTAAACTGAAAAACAGTTTGTCTGATGTATAGTCAATTTTTTACATAATGTCACTAAATATTGTAAAATAAAAAGGTCGCGAAGGGAGATCAAAAAAATTTTCAAATCACTTCAAATTTTCACATTCTGTTTTAGTGATCAAATGGCACAGTTTGACACATCAAGCTATTTGAAATTTAAAAAAAAAAGTTTTTTTCGGTCATTTTCGCTCCACCCTAATAGTAAATCCGTTACTGGTTATTAGCCCCTTGTGTCAGCGGTTGATATAAAGAGAGATGAGTCGCTTTCCCATGCTTCTACTAACACGCACACAACCAACCATCGCTGGACTTACAAGTCAAATATGATTTCCATCACTGCAGATGAGGATTACCATTCCATTTCCCAAGATGTTGATCAATGATACAACAATGAAACCGTTGCCGAAGATTTGGAGGGTTTCCGGAGTATACTCGTCAGAGAGCTACATTAGAGCAGGAATCAGTATACACATATATGAAGGGGCAAGTGGATGAAGGTGATGTGTGACATTTGAATTTCGCCGCTTTACACAAACTCAAAATAGTGTATGTTCAATTGTATTAACTCACAAACTCAATTGAAGGGGTAAGTGAATAAGGGCGATATGTGACAATTTTTTTAATTTCTAGAAAAGGCTTTCAAGAAAAAAAATTACCTTCTCACCTTCATCCACGGTAAAAAGTAAATTTTTCAAAAATTGTCACATATCACCTTCATTCACTTGTCCTCCATATACATAGGTAACTATTTTAGCTTTAATGTGAAAAAAAAACTTTCTCGAATTGAATGAATTAATTGAAAAAGACCCTAAGCCAAACTACCACATGTAACTTACGGATTTGGTTTTAGAAGCAAAGAATAATCCTGTGTGAAAACATATTGTTACAAATTTTGTAAATAGTGGTTAGTTTTTATGCTGTTTTATTCTTTCTTTGTTAATTTTGCTGTTAATCCCATTAAATTTTGCTTATAATTATCGTAGTTCCATTGTAACTTTACCTATAAGAAATATGCACTACGGTTTCTCTCAGTTGTCTTTTCCGTGTTTGAAGGCCACTCAGCATCTTTAACGGTACCTTCTATTGATTATTACAATTGCACACATTTTTGACGCCATAGGCAATCTTACTTGTGATGATACCTTCGTATAACTTTTTAAATATCACAATTCACGCAGCTTTTGTTTTAGTAATGACGAATTGCTATTTATTTTTATTTGCGACTGCGGCTGCCGTGAAGTTTCCTTTTTTAAATTGGACACGGAGCCATCACCAGGTGGTTGTTCAGTGCTCAATCTCCTCGGAGGTTCACCGGCCCTTGCTCTTTCTGGTGGTGCAGGTTCTCGGCCTCCGCCCATCCTGGTGGTGGCGTCCATACCTACCTACACACACACACACACACACACACACACACACACACACACACACACACACACACACACACACACACACACACACACACACACACACACACACACACAAACACATGACCACCATACACACATCTATGCACATACCCACACTCACCTATAGCAATACATGATTGCGAAAACCATTTTTTTAATTGAAGATGTCAAAATTCAAATGGCTATTTTTTTCCACGATTCAGTGTGAATAAATGATCTGAATAGATAGAATGAAGCTTCTGCTTCAATGTAAATTTATGCGGTTTTCACATTGATTACTTATAAAGGCACGGAGTAAGTAACTTTTTAGCATAAGACTTCGAAAAGGAAAACAAAAGAATGATAAAAAAATACCAGGATGCAATTTTTTAGTTTGTAGGGGTAAACTTCTAAATTTTCACACACGGATTGTTTTTTTTTTCTTCTTCTTTCGGTTTTTCATGTATATTTACTATTTCCAAAATGCTGTTTTGGTAAAAAGGTAGCTCACTTTGTTGTTGATTTCAAACACACTTCAAAACTTTTCAGCTCGTTGTGTATATTTTTTTACTATGTCCCAAATCAAACTCCATTCGACAGCAAACGAATAGCGAGGCACAAAAATAAAACCTGAATAGAGGTTGGAATCAAGCTACAAAAAGAGGCAGGAGGAAAAGAAGTCGTGTCAAACGAAATAGTTTGAAGCTGAGTGCGACTGACATTTGTGAAAATAGACTTAAATAGCTTAGTAAAAAGCAATGGATTTAGGATCTAAAAACAAGGTATTTTCCCAGTAAAATATATGCTCGCATTTAGAAAATGGTTGACCATATTTAGTCATTGTGTTTTTCAAATGTTGTTAATGCAAAAAGTAAGTAAAAAACATTGAAACAGCAATCAAACTTTTATAAAAAATAAAATGAAAATGCAAGAAAGAAAAAAAATGTAGAAAAGTGTAACCATATTGAACGATCTTGAAAACGATTAAGGATTTTTTCTATGGAAACACTGTATTAGCTGCATTGTCTAAAAGGTGCTACAACTTTATTTATTCGTTTATTCACTTTTTACGTGTCTATTTCATCAGATGAAAGAGGCATATTTTGTTTTTAGAAATCAGTTTTAACCCTTCACTGCACGATTTTTTATATTTTCATGAAAAAAGTCATATGTTACCTTTTAATAACTCTGAGTTCAGGAAAAATGAAGAAAAAAATTAATCTTAAAAATGTGCACCAAAAATGATGTTTTAATTGTTTGTTCTACATATGGCACAAAGCACATAGCATATGCTTTGTATACCGATAAGTGTAATAATCTACAATGTGTTTTGTGCCATAAGTGGTACAAACAAATTTGCCACTAAGTGTATTAAAACATTTTTAGAACAAAGGAAAAAATGACTAAACACACTTCTAACGGAAATGCAGACACTCTTTTTTTCAAAAGCAAGAACTATAATACCTAGACCAGTGCAACTAACTAGTGCATAAACATCACACTAAACTGTTATAGCAATGTTCCAGAAGGGGCGTAAAACTCAGTTTAACTGCATTTAAAAAGTCATTGGAATATATGAGGGTTTATTTGGTTTGTGCCAGATCTGGCACACCGTGCAGTGAAGGGTTAATGCTAAAAAAGTCTGTTTAACATAATTTGCAGTCTTAGATACTTAATGCAGTCTCAGATGCTAAAATGCCGATGACGGTATACGGGAAATTAGGCTCGCTTAGTTCTCAACAGAACTTCTTGTTTTTTCGTCACAAGTGATTTTTTTTTCTCACATTGAGAGGAAAAGATCGATCGGTTTTTCTTCAAAGTTAGGAAAATAAGAGCGAATGTTTTTGCAAATCGCCAAAGAACCATTAACCATCCCTTAGAAGATGAAAAGGTTTTATCTACATCTAGAAAATAGGGGTTTTTATTATCGGTGTTCAGGGATAAAAAGTTTTCTGTCGGTTACACACCTGATGCACAATGCATCTACACTTCTGGCTTTTATTCTGATACTATTTACAAGCACTCCGGAGGAAATATTGGAAGGGGAAGAAAATTCTAATATATTGAGTTTTATTCTGACTCTTTGTCATGCCATGAGAAACTACAGGAATGCAAGATAAAAAATTCACAGAACAAGACTTTTTATTCACCTTCTGCTAAAAATCTATTGCATTTTTAAAAAATAAAAATAAAAACAAGCATTTGGTTGTTTTTTTTCACAGAAACAATTTCAGACCAATAGTGTGACAGCACTGTCAAGTCCGCTGCACGAACTTTTTTTTTCGTTCAATACAAGAATACTTTTTGATAATATTTAAATTAGTTTCAAAAAACTAAAAAAGACACTTTTTGATGTACTTATAATACATCAACATGTAATATAGTTAGGCATTAAGATAAAAATACTATTAAATACACTGAAGTGACAAAAGTCATGGGATAGCAATATGCAAATTTTCAGATGGCAGTAGCATCGCATAGAACAGGTATAAATGCGCAGTGCTTTTACAGAGCTTTCATTTCTGTTCAAGTTATTCATGTGAAGAGGTTTTAACGTGATGATGACCGCACGACGTGAATTAACAGACTTTGAACGCGGAATGTTAGTTGGAGCTAGACGCATGGGTCATGCCATTTCGGAAATCGTTAGAGAATTCAACATTCCCAGATCCACTGTGTCAAGAGTGTGCCGAGAGTATGAAATTTCAGGCATAACATCCCACCATGGACAGCGCAGTGGTCGACCGCCTGCACTTAAAGATCGAGACCGGCGACGTCTGCAAAGAGTCGTAAATTCTAACAGACAAGCAACACTGCGTCAAATCACCGTAGAAATCAATGTGGGACGTACAATGGACGTGTCTGCTAGAACTGTGCGGAGAAATTTGGATTTCTTGGGCTATTCCAGCAGAAGACCGACTCGAGTGCCTTTACTGACAGAACGACATCGCTTGCAGCGACTCTCGTGGGCACGTGAGCATATCGGTTGGTCCCTAGATGAATGGAAAACCGTGGCCTGGTCCGATGAGTCAGGATTTCAGCTGGTAAGAGCCGATGGTAGGGTTCGAGTGTGGCGCAGACCCCACGAAGCCATGGACCCAAACTGTCAGCAAGGCACTGTTCAAGCTGGTGGTGGCTCCGTAATGGTGTGGGCTGTTTTTTCATGGCATGGACTTGGTCCTCTAGTGCGACTGGACCGAACATTGACTGGAAATGCTTATGTGCAGCTACTTGGAGATCACTTGCAGCCATTCATGGACTTCATGTACCCAAACAACGATGGGATTTTTATGGATGACAATGCGCCATGTCACCGGGCCACAACTGTTCGCAATTGGTTTGAAGAAAATTCTGGACAATTCCAACGAATGATTTGGCCACCTAGATCGCCCGACATGAATCCCATTGAGCATTTATGGGACACCATCGAGAGGTCTGTTCGTGCCCAAAATCCTGCCCCATCAACGCTTTCACAATTATGGACGTCTATCGAGACAGCATGGCTCAATATTCCTGCAGAAGACTTCCAACGACTTGTTGAGTCCATGCCACGTCGAGTTGTTGCACTTCGCCGGGCAAAAGGAGGGCCGACACGATATTAAGAGGTATCCCATGACTTTTGTCACTTCAGTGTATATTACTTTTATATTTGCAAAGAACTTGAATTTTATATTTTATTCACGTTACATACATACATACATACAAACAAACCCACGTGCGAAACTAATAAAAGCGTATTAATTAAATCTATTTCTCTTCTGTTTACGTTTATAGCTAGGAAAAAAAAGCAATGACTAGGTTAGACCAAATGGACACACCCCAGTTGGTGAACTGTACATAATTAAGCAAGTTAGGCAACAGGGTTCCCAAGAAATTTTTAGTTTGTCTCAAGCGAGAAATGTAGTCTGAATTATAGAAACAGGTTAAAAACAAAAAGGGACATTAATCTATTCTTTTGAAGGTTAAACTAGGGATTAACTTGGGATGCACTCTTTGGTCGCCAATATTTGGTAATCTGCCTCTTTATGGTTTATTTATAATTTTAAAATTTCAGCGGATTAATTGGCCGAAAATTTATTTCTGTCGAGAAAAAGTAACTTTTCAGAGTGAATTTCTTATACTTAAACTTTGAAAATTTAGAATTCAAGTTGTCGTGCCCAATTTGATTCAAAATTTATAAGTTATCATAGTAATAATAAGCAATGCATTCAAGATTTTTTAGGGGGAAAAATACAAATAAATCAGAGAAATTTCAAGGGAAATTAAAACTGCACATGAACTTTTAAAGGAAAAATGGAATAAAGGGATACATACAAACAAACCCGCATGTGAAACTAATACATGCGTATTTAAAAGTTGATAATTCATATTATCATATATAATAGTTCCTTACTATCGAATAAGTCATTATAAAAAGTCAAAGTTTGCAATTTCGGGAAAAGCATTAAAGTGCGCCATTTGTGTTGAAGATGAATTGAGCAAACTACAGTCTAACCTCGTTAGTTCGAGCACGCTTAATACAAATTGCTGCTAAGACGAACGACATTCCAGAACCCCGTCCTAAGGTCTCATTTATTCTTAGCTGGATAAGACGAGCTATGATGAAGACGAATTGATTTGATAGGTCCTTAGAGTTTGTTTCAACGAGGTTCGACTGTAGTATTACTTCTGTTCCTCGGAGCCAGACAAACATTAGTCCATTTTCGCTATTTTTCAGGAGAGCGCGAAAACGTTTGTCTGATGCATGCAAAGGATGGGACTTGCGCTTTTTTATTACTCCTTGAATAATTGTGAAGGAATTTCTTCAAAGGAATAACGTTCTCATGGGTCCACACTGTAAAAAATGAATGTTGTTTTTACAGTATAATACAGCTAATTTTATAGTAATAAACTGTAAAAATTGCTAATTTTAATGTAATAAACTGTAAAATTGCTACTTTCACAGTACTTAAACTGTAAAATTACTAATTTAACAGTATATTACAGTACATTTTACAGTTTTAAACTGGAATCTCTGCTACCAGTATTATACTACTGTTTATACAGTATGATACAGCTAAATTTTACGGCAATAAACTGTAAAGTTTCTAACTTTACAATAAGAAACTGTAAAAATGCTAGTTTTACAGTTTATTACTGTGCATTTTACAGTTTTAAATTGGAACCTCGGCTGCCAGTATTATACTGTAAAAACAGCAGTTCATTTTTTGCAGTGAAAGGATGGGACTTGTGCTTTTTTTAACTGCTTGAATAATTATGAAGGCATTTCTTCAAAAGAATAACGTTCATATGGGTCTATGCGGAATAAGATTGCACATACAATACAGGAATAAAATTAAATCGCCATTTTTGGACTTACTCTAGTCGGGCTCAGGAGAGGTGCAGATTTGACGTTGCAAAATAATTCGTTGCTCCCTGAAGAAAATACAGTTAAATTATGCATTTATGAAACCAGTTTGCTTTTTTTCCAGCTCTTTCGCGGATAAATAAGTAAAAATTGAATTAATAAGTCATGTATAATACATTTTTAAGGTATCTTGCATCACATATTAACTGCTACTTCTCTAATTAATAATGCAATCCATTGTTCCTGAAAACTGCGAATAGGTACATTATAATGGCATCGTTGAGAAGACTGGATTTCAATCTTTCTTTCAAAGGATTAAAAGCAAACAATGTAATTGCCATAAACAGCATTGTTTTTAACTAATTGAAGCAAAGTTGGTGTCTCAAAAGAAAATGACATATATAACTCAGGCATCAAAAAATTCCCTTGATTCTAGAATTTTTTCCCCACTGGTTTTTCTTTTACTCACAATGAATTATAGAAAAGAAATGTCTGTCTTAATATTTAGCGCGTATTGAAGTTATTCGCAGCTTATATCCAAATAGCGCGAGTGTGAAATTCCTTATTGGATGTTCTTTTCAAAAAATATCCAAGAACAAGGAGAACGGAATTCCAGACGTATGAAAAGAAAAAGAAATGGTTGAATGAAAAGCTTCGAATTCCGACTGGAGAAGATCGCTAAAACCTTTTGAATTGTTTGATCAGAGAGCTCAACGTCATTCAGAATTTGCCTCCGGAATAAAGAAAAGAGTTAATTAAATATACAGTGGTTTAGGAGATGAAAAAAAAAATGTGGTAACACATCTTTAATAAAAATTCATTTGTAGAACTTCATTTACATATTTTGTAATCACGAACGATTACTGCATGAAACGTACTGTTTGACTACAGGGCAGTATTTAAAGGTGCAGGTTTTTAGGGTTCAAACCCCCTCCAAAATTTTTCAAAATTGTTCCAAAAGATCCTTTTCATACCTTTTTTTCTAAAAACATTATTATGACTAGTTTATTTTAATTTGGTTTTGCATTGAAAACTAATTTTATCATTGCTGAATAATTGTCCAAATTAAATACTTCATCTGCAGTATTTATTTTTGTTGCAGTTATTGCAAACACTATTTCACTCTCTCTCTCCTTTTCTCTCTCTCTCTTTTACAGAACAATACACTTTAAACATACAAATTTTGAATACCACTAACAAAAGCGCCAAAATTATTTAAACTTGAAAGTGCCAGACACTGTCTTTAACACATTTTTCAAGTGTCATTCGGCCGATTTGCCGATTAGCCTGTCGGCCAATTTTCGCTGCTTAATTGTCTGAAAAATTATTTTTATATTAAAATTACTTTTGCTCAGAACAAGAAAGTGTAGTAAATAAGTTTTAGCCAATTAATTGACTGATTTTTTGTTTTTGTTCTTTGTCTCCTCAATCACGTTTGCTTAGAACAAAGAAACTATGCTGAATGAATTTTTTCCACCTAACCAAAAGTATAGAAATTTAACTGTTATGCCCTTTTTTCACAAAACAAAGAAAGAAAGAGAAAAAACACTCATTTATAAACTTGTGCAACATTTGATGATGTATCTTTCATTATGATATATGGAGATAATTTGAGTCCAATATTAAATATGTTTCGGTATCTATGTATTACGAACTTTTTAAAAAACATTAAAAGTGTCCTTACTTTTGTTCTAATATGTTTAATTTTATGTCGTGACTTTTTTTCTAAAACTACTACGAAGATTGGTCATGTTAACATCTCATAATCTCGGTTCACTCACACCTATTTACTTCGCGACGAATGAATAATTCCCTAGCAGCATAATCTCACCGGCCGATGATTGGCCATTCATTGAAACCCGATGAAATTCTCATCGGCCGATGATCAGATTCGATGAGTTCTCATCGGCCAAACAGAATCCGAGCAGCAAAATCCGATGAGTTTTGCTCGAAATACGATAAGATTTGGAGAAATTTACGAGCAGTGCAGTCCCGTGCCGATGAATTTAGGATCAATTTTGGATGCTCGGCTTATTTTCATCGGGAAAGTTGATTGGAAGGATATCGCTTTCGATGAAAAGTAGCTCATCGAAAACCGTGCTCGGATACTGATCGGAACGATGTCATCGTGCGTTACGGGATCAGTTTAAGAGGAGTTCGATGATCGGCTGAGCAAAATCCGATGAGTTGATGCTACTTGGGACCTTTCCAACCTTACCAGCCTCTAACCAGCCTTAGTTCACTTGATAACCAAACGCGGCTATATCCTTTCTCTTATAAAGTCTTCAAAAGAGAAATTTCTTTAACTGGACTTAAAGTTACACACTATTGGGGTCAGATTCTGAACACAAGTGAGGCTAGGCTTCCTTCAAATTAGATATCAAAATGAATTATGTCTTAGACGAGCCTTTAGTGTGTGCATGTTTTAAGCAATACTTTCTTTCAGTCGTTCGAATTTACTTGGAAGCTTCGAACAAATTCTATCTTAGCCAAAAATAATGTCGTTTGGTGCAAAAATTCGAAACGTGTAAGTATTTTTTTATTCTCAAAACAAGTAAATTACGGGAAAGTTTGCTTAACCCTTTATGCAGTGACGGGACTCAAAACTTCCGCTTGTATTAATTTAGTATGATGAATCCTAAATGACTGGAATAATGCTGAAGCTTTTGAGTAACACTCCTTTTGCTTCGCTGAGAGGCCGACAGATGGTACCTACACTCAGGTACAGTTTTCTTAGGGGCCCTAATACGTAGGGGCCTTATACCCTACTGATTTTCAAAATTTGCTAATTTAATTTGGGACATAAATTGTTAAAAATGGAATAAAGAAGGAACAAAATCCAACTTCTCAAAAACTGCTGCGAAGGCCACATCTCCAAAGCCCTAGATAATTCTGTGTCAAATTTTATAACTTCAATGATGGAAAAATATTTTTGAGTCAACTGGAAATGCAAACAATAAATGAAATCGGCACCGATGATCAAAAATGAACCAAAGTAAACGAATCAGAAAAAAACAACAATGAGCAAAAAGACCGAAACCAAGCTGCTACCAAATCAAAAATGCTTTTCAGTATTAGCTTTTTTTTTAATTCTTAGAATATTCATTAAAGATGTTTCTAAGTAACTTGTTTATCTTAATAAAAATGTACTAAATCATTTAGTCGACATAAATTGACAAAGTTCATCATAAGTGAAAATCTATCTCTTTTGGTCTTGATACAAGTTTTAATATGTGCATTTTTCTTCTAAATTTGAAAGTTTTGTAAAATGTTACTTAACACCGGAATAAAAGTAAGTTGATAAAAATTATTATTATTTTATTAATTAATTTATTTATTTCACATTTAAACAGGCATCTGTTAAAACTCAATGGCATTTTCTTTTTCTTTTTAAAGGCACTTTTGTTTTTCTACAAAACTACCTTTTCCTGGTTTTCCTTTTGATCAACTACTGAGCGAAAGAAAAAAAATCGTAAATTAATAAATAACATTAGTATAAGCTTTTTAGACAGGAATTTCTCTTCCTAATCTCAAAAGTAGAATATTTTATGAAAATACTAACAACAAATAATTTTGTATATAACTAGAAATAAGCCTAGTGACTTAATGGCGCTTTGCGTTTCCACGCTATAGATCCCAACTCAATCCCCGGGTTGGGCACGATTGACTCATCCGTTCATCATTTCAGTGGGTCGATAAAATGAGTACCAAGCGTGCTTGTGAACAAAACCCTGGGGGTTCTGCCTTCGGATGACCACCTAATAGGAACAGGTGCCTCGCCCCTCAGATCCCTTGTTCGGGTGAGATGAGCCTAATAGGCCTTGTCCCCTCATGTTCCGCCACTGAGTTTAGGAGTAACTAAAAAAACTGTTTTAATGAGTCTCGAGAGAAAAGTTTTATATTTAACGTAATTTTCAGATTAAATAACAGCTTTAGAAATTATTGTAGCAGTATGACTGTGCTTTTCCCTACAATAGCGATTTTGATTGTAATTAAAACAGATTACTGCTCTAACGTTACTCTAAAATCAGTGCCATAACCAGACGATTGTTTCGGGGAGGGTTTTACCAACACATTTCTCGCGTAATATATATTATGATACATAAAATGTGATTTCATGTTCTATATTCTATTGCTATTACAGTAAATGTTTAAGGGGCATGAACACGAAAAATAAAATAATAACCTATCCTACCAATGAAGTAAAAAATATGAAATTATGTTTGCAAAAACTACAAGGAAGATAAATACTGCAGATAAATCAATCAATTTGCACTATCGTTAATAATGATTATTTCGTTTTTCAAATGAAATTAAAAAGTAAATAAGAAAGGTTAATAAAATAGATATAATATTATTTTTCGGCAAAAAAGAGCATTAAGAGCATATTTTGGAATAGTTTTGAAAATTTTCGGAGGGGTTTTGAACATTGAAAACCCACCCCTTAAATACGGCCCCTTAATTACTATATCCCTTAAAGTAACTAAAATGGAAATTTTGCTCCATTTAAGATATATTGTATAATTCAGGACATTTTTTTGCAAAATTTATATAGTATTCATTCACCTACATGAACAGTACAACACACTTTAGCTGCATAAAACATAAATTTTTAAACCTTGAAGAAAACTTGATCAAAATGATATAAGCGTCACCCTTTGAAAAGAATATTTGCAGTCGCCATCCATGGAAATTAAATTTCGGGCATACAACAATTACAAAATAGGAATAATTAATCAACGGTATAAGGGTTTAAAATGACGCAAGTTCCAAAATTTAACTTGAAGTATTTGCAAGCTAAAGCAATAACTGTTGTAAAAATGTTCCTTTCTATCTTACACTGGCCGATCTAAATGCATCATTAGCCTTAAGATATTTACCCATTAAAAGAAGTACAATTACTGCCCATCCACGGCTAATCAATTAATGTCATTTGCTGATGACAGAAAGAATTTCTCGAAAAATGCAAATGTGCGGCTTTGAATGGTTTTGAGATAACACATACTATTTGCTTGAGTAACTAGTTTATGACTTGAATAATATTAGAATTTGTTTTTGGCATGCATCTGTCAGTTTACTTTCTTTTTCGCAGTTTTGATAGGGGGTAATTTAGTGAGAATACTAAGGATTTAAAGGAATTTGTCTCGGGCACTTTCAACAGATATGAGAAAGCTCGTCATGGGTTGCTTTACTGCAAAACAAGGAAAATAATACTGAAATCTCAAGCTATTTATTGAAGTGTTTCGGGAAACCGATTCCTTTTTAAATAAATCAAATCTGATTTCTGAATTCTTTGCTCGAACTGAGTTGTCAAACAGTGAGAAAGGGATCGGTCCTAGGAGGCACCCCCCCCCCCCTTTAATTTTCCAATATACTAGAAAAATTAGAAGACTAATACCCTAGCAGCATAATCTCATCGGCCGATGATCGGCCATTCATCGAAATCCGATGAAATTCTCATCGGCCGATGATCGGATTCGATGAGTTCTCATCGGGAATTGCTCCAATATGTCTCATCGGCCAAACAGAATCCGAGCAGCAAAATCCGATGAGTTTTGCTCGAAATACGATCAGATTTGGAGCAATTTACGAGCAGTGCAGTCCCGTTCCGATGAATTTAGGATCAATTTTGGATGCGCGGCTTATTTCGATCGGGAAAGTTGATCGGAAGGATGTCGCTTTCCGATGAAAAGTAGCTTATCGAAAACCGTGCTCGGATACTGATCGGAACGATGTCATTGTGAGTTACGGGATCAGTTTACGAGGAGTTCGATGATCTTCCGAGCAAAATCCGATGAGTTGATGCTACTTGGGTAAAGAATATATGAGAGCCTAACTAATAAATGAACAATTAAACACAGTTTCACCAATAACAATGCTAGTTAGCGTGACATGTAACAGGGGAAAGAGAGGGAGTAAAGTGAAGTGTGACACTTTGTGACAAAGGGAGAGGGGTCTCATTTACACAAAAAAAGTTTGAGATGGGCGCTATTCTAGGTGAACGCCGCCAATTTGTCCAGCACTTGACGATCATGTATTTCATTAAAAATTATTAATTTTAAAAGGTAATGAATAAACTTTTTGCCTAAGAAATCAAACACAACCTTGGGATTTCTTAACAAAATTTTGTTCATTTCCCTTTAAAATTACTATACTTTTTAATGAAATGCATGATCGTCACGAACGGGACAAGATGGAGACTTTTTCATGGAATGGTCCCATTATTTATGGAGCGACCCTGCCATAAAACTATTCATTAAAACTTCAAAAATCACACAATCTTAAGAAGTTATTTCTGAATACTACACGAATTCTAATAATGTATAAATCGATACACGTATAGATTTAGGAATTTTTACTGCTGATTTTTAAAAAGTAGTCAAATTTTCAATGATCACGATTTTTCTTTCTTTAATTACCCTTTTCACATTATAGAGAATGATAATTAAATTGGTTTTTATCACACACTAATTAGATATTTAAACATAAGTTTTAAAATTATGATAGACCTGAAAATAACAACTCACCATTCGCCACGTGGTAAGTAAACCACTTACTATGGCAACTAAATAAAATACGCTAATCAGTCACTATTTAAGAACTTAACCGGCTGCAGCTAATGTTTAATACGTTTTTATTAGTTTCACTTGTGGGTATGTATGTAACTCTGAATAAAAGATAAAATTCACGTTCTTTGCAAATGTAAAAGTAATATATTTCATACCTGATACACGTATAGATTTAGGAATTTTTACTGCTGATTTTTAAAAAGTAGTCAAATTTTCAATGATCACGATTTTTCTTTCTTTAATTACCCTTTTCACATTATAGAGAATGATAATTAAATTGGTTTTTATCACACACTAATTAGATATTTAAACATAAGTTTTAAAATTATGATAGACCTGAAAATAACAACTCACCATTCGCCACGTGGTAAGTAAACCACTTACTATGGCAACTAAATAAAATACGCTAATCAGTCACTATTTAAGAACTTAACCGGCTGCAGCTAATGTTTAATACGTTTTTATTAGTTTCACTTGTGGGTATGTATGTAACTCTGAATAAAAGATAAAATTCACGTTCTTTGCAAATGTAAAAGTAATATATTTCATACCATTTTTAATACTAAAGGGTAAACTATATTATGTAAACTATATTTCTTACATTACATGTTGATGTATGAGCCAATATTTAGAAAAGTGCCAATTTGAAGTTGGAATTTTCTGATAAAAAAATTTTTTTGCAGAAAAAAATTAATATTGGATTCTAAGTCTAAATTGGGTCTAAATGCAAGAAAATAAAAGGGGGGAGATCAAGGAAGTTATTTACCCCCTCCTTAGATTACTCACTTTTAAGTCGTTATAGATCTGATGAGTGTAACAGATCTGATGTTAATATGAGCTACATATTTGAGTTTATGCTTTCAGTCTTCGTTAACATTAGGGATGCACCGATAAGCAAATTGGCCGATTACCGATTACCGATTAATCGGTTGTTGATAATCGGCCGATTAATCGGCTGAGCCGATTAATGATAAGAATGATTGGTTTTAATACTACAGGTTCACAATCACTGTTTTTTCTCTCTTATACAATTCCGAGTTTAGAAATAGTAAGTAATTTATTCCTGAGAGAAGATTTTTTTCCCATTTTCTTAATTTTCACAAAATAATTTCAATATTTCATCAAATTTCTTCGAACCAATTTTCATATTATTGTCAATAATATTACATTAACACATTGTT
Organism: Uloborus plumipes; assembly: GCA_038373865.1. Classification (NCBI taxonomy): domain Eukaryota; kingdom Metazoa; phylum Arthropoda; class Arachnida; order Araneae; family Uloboridae; genus Uloborus; species Uloborus plumipes. Next base: position 68,867 of record JAXGGA010002828.1, read on the forward strand.
AATTATAATTATTGCACATAAAAATTCAAAAAAGAAGGTCGAGCGGGAGGATCTGTGGGAGGCGGTAATTTTAATTCAGGAGTACTTTTAATTAAAAATTTTAATAATCAGTAGCAATTTAATTCAAGGCTTTTATTCTTTGCCAAACTTAGAGGTTATCTAAAATCACTGTGCTCAGTAGAAAACTATCGCCACCTGAAAAATGTTGCAACATTGTCTATTTGTGTATTTATTCAAAGTAGGAGAATTAATTTATTAAAAACTTTATATCAACTATGAGGGTTGTTATTACTGTCAATAAAATCATTCATCACAGTTTCTTAGTAATGGTACACTTTAAAGAACAATATCTAAAAAAAATTACAGCCGATTAATCGGCCCAGTTTTGCCGATTATTAATAATCGGCAAAGTGGCCGATTATGGCCGATTAATCGGTACTGCCGATTAATCGGTGCATCCCTAGTTAACATCTCTAAAAATGATATTATTTCCTTGCATTTTTAACATAGAATTAAGATAATTATATTAAAATATATATATATTAGCTAAAAAATCGAATTTCATTATAAAAAAGCATTTCTTGGAAATAAAAATGAGCGATAAGGTTTTTAGACAAAATAAGTTATAAGATTAGGAAATCCAAGCTCATAAAACATTTGTTTTGTTTTGAAACAACACACAACTTTAACTTTTTCAATACACAACTCTGCTGCTTGCTTTTCTTTAATTAGTTGCAGGAAATTTAATTTCTTGATTAGAAATTCAAATTTAGCATGCTAGTTATTATCTAGCTATTTAGCGAAGTTATGAAAAATTGAAGCACCAAAAAATAAATAAATAAATAAATAAATAAAATAATAATAATTAATTAACTTCATTTCTGCAGTGTCAATTTTTCTTATTTTACTAACTTCTATTGTTAGGTCATACAAACCATAAATGAAGCAATTGTACTAAAACTAATTGCTTTTCATTTTTTAAGAACAAAAATATTCAATATTTGTGGCTAAAACCTACGATTTTTGCTTTTTAATAATTCTGAAACGTGTGAGTTAGTTCGGTAACATATTCGCTGTTTTTCAATGTTACCGCTCTGACTGTTACCGATCTGACAAACTGACAAAGTATTTTTTTATTTCCGAGTCGATCGTGCTAAACCAAAATCAAACACGTGGTTTTTTCACTTGTAATAAAGGACTATACTTATATATAAAATAAGTTTTAAAATAATAAAAACTGCGCATTTTAGCGCGTGTTACCGATCTGATGGCTTAAATGACACACATTTTATAACATCACTTTAAAAAAATCTTACCTACAATTTTAGATGCATAAATGCAAATTTTTAATTACGATGCAATAAAACGTCCCACCAGGTACTCAGTATCACGTGGTATAGGTGCAGGAAATGATTTTGGGAGCCTAAACATAGATCGGAAGTTATTGTTACCGCTCTGACGGCAGAACTAGGGACACGCTTATTTTGCATCGGCTAGAAAATCAGAAATCGATTAAAACAAAAATGAAGTAAAATATTAACAAAGGGGTAAAAATAGAATCGTTTTTTGTGCAAGTGCGTTTTTTTTGGGAAGTTAGAAAGTGCGCATGACCTGTTTGCATGCTAAGCTTTGCTACTTGGGACACGTTACCGATCTGATTTTTGATGTATAAAAGCAATATTTTCTGTAGAAAAAAATTTTTTTTTTCTAATGTTATTAGATGAAATGAAAGCAAAACTTATCTTCTTTCTGGGGAAAATTATTTTTTTAACTAGTTATTGAAATACTATTGAAAATTCACTTGAGACTCAAATTGGCACTTTTCTAAATATTAGCTCGTATTTATTATGAGAGCATCTAAAAACGCATTTTTTAGATTTTTTAAACTAATTTAAAGATTATTATTTCATTGAAAAATTTGTTTTCAAAGAAACTCATTTTAAGTTTCCACACGTAATTACGTAGCTTATGCCAATAATGATTATCTTATAGTGTAATGATTTTTTCTTTTCCAAAAACAAAAACAAAAATTCAATTAAAAGAGCAACAAAAGGTGAAAAAAGAGGCTACTAAATCAAAAGTATCCATCCGCCATAGGCTAATAACTAAAAATTTCGATTTTCAGGTCTATATTATGAACAACTACTTTTCTTTAAAATGACTACTAAAAGAAGAATGCTATGAATGAAAATGACCTTTCTCCAAATGTCTGAAACATGTTCATCCTAATATTTTGTAGAATATAGCATGGACGAGAATGGATTGAAAAAGTAATACAGTTGGAGGGGACTGTCTGTTTCAAATCGGAAAATAGCTGAAATCTACTTTTGATTTAAAGTACGAGCTACTTTGAAACGGGAAGTATTTCTATAAAAACTTCGTATTGGACGGGCCTCAAGAATTTCGACAGAGCTGTCATGTGCTAGCACGTAGGATAAGAGGAAAAATATTAAAACATAAAGAAATATTTATTTGAAAACGGAAAATGTTTCGAATTGAATAAAAATAAACATTTCGAACTGTATGTAACTGGAGACATTTTAGATAAATTTGAAAGCAGTTTTATTAACTAGTTTATGGTATAAGAAATGTATGTTCTGAAGAAAAACTAATATGTGTGTCTTTCTGCTAATGCTTATGTTACTTCAACCCATTTATGCCCAAGTTTTTTTAATTGTTTTTTTTTTTTAATTTTTATCTGCTGAAAACTCTTACTTGGAATGGTTTACAATACATTTTAGGCGTTAAATAGATCGCCATTGCTATATTTATTAAGTTATTTAACGTCCTATTCATTGGATATTTTGCAGATATGTGAGCAAAATACGACCTAACTTGACTTTACTTTTGCAAAGTAACATTATCGATGGCATCTCTGATCAATTTTCGCAAATCATTTAAAAATAGTTTAATTTCGTGAAAAATGAGTTCGCAAAAAAAAAAAAAAAGACTTACTTTCTGTGGCTACCTATGCTGGATCGTTGCTTGACTGATTTGTCTGAAAATAGCTGTCGATAAATAAACTCTGATGTCCAAATAGTGGCTCTAACTGGTTTTCTCTAGAAAAAGGACTATTTAACTTGTGAAAAACAGCTTTAGTAAAATGAAGGGCCAGGGGGAAAAAAGATGAAAGTCACTTTTTCATCAATTTTGAGATATTAGCGCTAAGGGCTATGAAGGACTAGTATCATCTGGCAGAACAACAAGGGGGGAGGGAGATGAGAAGCAACCGAATTGTGCATGAAAACTCGAAAAACTACATAAGGAGCTACGAAAAGTCAAACTTTGTTCTTCATTTTTCTCGAAATCGCTTTTTGGTCACTTTCATCTTTTTTCCCCCTGGCCCTTCAACTGTTATACTTATTACAGGTCTTTGTATGCAGTAACTAACAAGCGTCCCGTTTTTAGGCTACTAAGCATAAATGTGTTAATTGTATATAGTAACATGTATTGTATATAGACTTACAAAATATACCATCATTGTAGTAAAAATACCTGAAACCAAATTGGCAGAAAAAAAAATTAGCATCTGTCATCCAAGTTCACAAAATTGCAAATCATGTTAACTTGAGAGAAAATTACGGAGTGGATTCCTAAAACTGTCTAAATCTTTTAAAATCTTGGTTTTTTGAGGCTGGTATAGAACGCTACGCAAATTAGAATGTTTGAAATGAGTTTAATGGGGTTTAAAAATTTTGTCGTGAATCACAACTAAGAAGTGGTGCCCAGGTTGCCATCTTCGGTGAACTGTATCTTAAACTAGGAATTAGAAAAAACAAAATATTCCTGTAACTTACTTTTTACGAATTTTAATTAATGTTTAAAACTTACACCATGATGGTGAGATATTTTTTCTCTTTGCCTGCCTGAATTGACATAAAAAAAATATACCTATATCTGTTTTCTTCATAAATTCATGACTTCCAAATAGAATATGATATAATAGCTCTGTGTATTCGAACTATTCCTTAAAAATGTGTATCGTGAGGACGGAAGAGTGAATGTATAATTTTACCTCATTATTTGTAAATGGAGGGATTTTACATGACATAATTTATTCATTTGTCAGAAAATTTCAAAGTCTGACTTCCCTTCTACTATAAAAATTGAATAAATAAACTTAGAGGTGTTTCTCAGAGAATCTAAGATTTATTCATCCTCCTCTTTGTTTATTTATTTATTTATTCTTATTTGAAAATAAGTATTTGTTCAACCATGTTTGTTTCAGAGAATTCTTCTCAACAAAAGTTGCTCGAGGAGATTTGATTAATTCACTTGATATTGCTGTTAGTTTTAAATCATTTTAGCAATCTTGTAAATTGAGAGGGATTCATTGCGAACATTCTATTTAGAATCTAAACGAAAGATGTGAGCTATTTTCAGGGTTATTGGACAATCCGAAACAGGTGCATAGGGATCAAGAGATTTAAGTGAACTAAGACAATGTGAAAAAAAGTACAAATGAACGATATGAAAAGAGTTAAAAACTCAGCAAAAAAAAAAGGTGTTTCAAGGTTTTCAAAACAAACCTATTTATCTATTCATTAAGATAAATAGGATTTTCCATGGATTTTCATGGCTCATCAAAATCCATGCGTTGGTCAGATGAACAAGAACTACAAGGTGTATATAAACAAGGAGTGGATAGAAACACGGTTAAATACGAAAGCGTTATTTGCATTTGCACTGATTTAGAAAAAGGAAGCAAAAATCTTCATTTTCAATAACAGTGGGGATAAGTGAGAGAGTGACATTTTTGTATTTTATCCTTGCATGAAATATACACTGAAAAATGGATGTGGTTTTTACAGTGTTATACAGTCAATTTTATTGCAAAATAACTGTAAAAATTGCTAATTTGACAGTAACAAACTAAAATTTCTGATTTTACACTAATAAACTGTAAAATTGCCAGTTTTACAGTTTTTTACAGTGCACACAGTTCACACAGTTATTACAGTTTACAATTTTAAACTAGAACCTCTGCTGCCAGTGTTATACTGTTGTTTTTACAGTCTAATACAGCTAATGTTGTGATAATAAACTGTAAAATTACTGCTTTACAGTTTTCAACTGTAAAATTGCTAGTTTTACAGTTTATTGCTGCGAATTTTACAGTTTTAAACTGGAACCTCTGCTACCAGTATTATACTGTAGAAACAACGGTCTATATTTTGCAGTGTATATAAAAATAAAATATAGAAATTTTACTAGTATTATTACATTTAACTATTTTGAAAATTATTTAACCCGTCTATCGAAGACTTACTCCTACTCATTTTGGGACCACCCTCTCTTAGGAATTCTCTCCCTGCAAACTTTAATCCATACTCGCTTCCCGAATAGGCATTCGATGGCTTTAATAAAAACAACAAAGATCATGATTTTATTCATTCATTTATAAAAAAAATACTAGCTGATGTGCCCGGCCTCGCACGGTTTAAATGCAACTTGCCAAATCCAAGAAAATAAATATATGACTTTCAACTAAGCCCAGTGGAATCATATTTCTTAAAGCTATTTTTTGTGATCATGCGGTTGATTAACTAGGTGTGAAGAAGAACGTGAAATAAAACTTAAATGCATTATTTATTTTATCCGTGTGATTTTCCAAAAAATCATTTTCTACTTTCTAACTGTTGCCAATATCAATTCTCTTTTTATTTAAGCCGGTATCGATTATTGGCATAGATGAATATAAAAATCCTAAGAAAGCAATAAATTTCATACTTACTCCAGAGAAGCCTTGGTTCAAAATTTTCATCATGATTACTATTAATATTGTTGTTGCGAGGCAACAAATTTTTGCAACAATGAGTGGAAAATTTAATCATTTAATGGGGAAATTACATGAAATTAACTGTTTTTCATAATAACTTTTTAAAACTAAGTTTTTTTAGAAATAAATTATAGCCTATCCTGATTCCTGTTAATGTAGCTATCTACGGTGAAAAAATGGTTAAAATCGGTTCAGTAGTTTTGAAGATTACCCCGGACATACATACATACATACAAAAGTAGTCATTTATGTATATAGATATGAATTCTTTGATTTTCCTAGAAAGACCTTCTTTCGAAAGTATTGAAATAAAATTATCAGAATTGATGATTGATATAAAATGGATTTGCTGCCTGAAATTTAAAAAAAAAATGGGGGGGGAGGCGAATCTTGTATTTTTACACACATAACCTTACGGATACATACATCAAAACCAAATAAAATATTTTTCTAAAAGACCAAGGGTGCCCACAGGGGTGGGGGGAGATTATGGCGCAAGTTGAGCTATCAAAAAAAAAAAATTGCCGGTGGGGGGTGGGGGGATTTTTTTAAACTAATTTATTTATTTTTTTTAAATTTAAATTATTTGTGGATTTTTTTAATAAAAATTATTTATTAATTCATTTTTTTTAATTTAAATTATTTCTTTCATTTCTTTTATTATTATTTTATTTATTTATTTTTGTTTTGTTTTTTGTGTGTATGCGCTTGGAATGTCTGGAATGGAAAAGGAAGCGATTTATTCTGTGCATAGTTCGAACTTTTAAAAAATTAATAATACATTGCGATGCAAAAGTTTAGACAAAGTGCAAACATATGATTAAAAAGAAAACTACTCGGCAAAATGCTTTCAAATTTCTACTGCTGGTAGACAATATGGTCCCAAATACGTGTGCCCGGAGTTTTGAAAAATATAGCCGAAAGGAAAATCGAAAATTGCAAAACACATATTTTTCACTGCTGCAAAGTTTAGACAAAAGTCAGATTTTATGCAAATATCCCTTGAAATGTGATTGGTGGAGGTGGAGGTAAGGCGTGACTTTTTTCTTCAACTATAAAGCGCAAAGAGCGCTCAATGAATAATCAAAATCTTAAAATCTCTGTAGTTCTCGTGTAAAGAAGATGAAAATTTTTGAAAACTCAAATTTGAAAGTGAACGCGCTTTGTTAATTTTTAGTCTTTTAAATCGGTCCTAGTATGGTTTTTTTTTTTTTTTATACATTGTTTTTTACTTCGTGGAGAGCAAATTTAGTCATGCGTATTGATCAAAGATGCCAAGAAAAACTATATTTCTTAAAGATGAAGGAATTGAAAAAACGGTTCAAACTGACGATTTGCCTCTTAATGCTACAAAATATTAACTTTGCTCAAAAACAGCATGTGACAGCATAAGTAGATGAACAACTCAATCCGGATGCATAAAAAACAAAAAAAATTGTGTGTGACTCTTTTCAGACACAGTGTCCTAAAGAAGCCAGATTTTAATAGTCAAAGCAGCACAGCACATGCTCATCAGATCGTTTCTGAAGTCACGCTAATAGAATTATAAAATCCATCTAGGCGATCCAAATTTTAATAATTTTCATCAGAGAAAGTAACATTCAATTTTTAGTCACGATGATACATGTGCTTCTTTTTCTATTAAAATTCGGCCAAAAAGGTTCAAGCACAATTCTTTGTTTTTTTTATGCATCCCGATTCAGTTGTTCATCTACTTATGCTGTCACGTGCTGTTTTTGACTTAAGTTGAAGTTTGTAGGATTAGGGGCGAATTGTCAGTTTTTTCAATTCCTTCATCCTTAAGAAATGTAATTTTTCTTGGCATTTTTGATCAATACGTATGTCTAAATTTGCTCTTTACGAAGTAAAAAACAATGTACTACCATACTAGGACCGATTTAAAAGACTAATTATTAACAAAGTGCGTTCACTTTCAAATTTCGGTTTTCAAACTTTTTCATCTTCTTTACACGAGAACTATAGAGATTTTAAGATTTTGATTATTCATTGAGCGCTCTCTGCGCTTTATAGTTGAAGAAAAAAGTCACGCCTTACCTCCATTAATCACATTTCAATGGATATTTGCATAAAATCTGACTTTTGTCTAAACTTTTGCAGCAATGAAAAAAAATGTCTTTTGCAATTTCTGAATTTCCTTTCGGTTATATTTTTCAAAACTCCATACACGTATTTGGGACTATATTGTCTACCTGCAGTAGAAATTTGAAAGCATTTTGCCGAGTAGTTTTCTTTTTATTCATATATTTGCATTTTGTCTAAACTTTTGCATCGCAGTGTATATAAAAAAATAATAGTTGTAATTAAAAAAATAATTTAATAATGTTTAAAAAAAATAAATAAAATAAAAAAGCGGGATAAAAATAAAAATAAAAAGAACAAGAGAGTTGTGAAGAAAATTTAGGGGGGGGGGGATTTGCGTCGTTGAGCTTGGGCAGGATAGGCACTTGGGCACCCCTGTAAAAGACTACATTAATGCCACATTTGAGGCTCAGTTCGCTTGTTTGGAAACAATATTTCCCAAAAACAATATCTTAAAAACTCTCCAACATTTCCCCTTCAGCGAACGGATCTTCAAATTACCTCAAATCCGTGGAATTGCTTGACACTGCCCAAATTAAAAATGACGTTGAGATCCGTATTCAAATATCTCGCAGTACCACCACCACTCTTTCCTAATTATTTGGTAGAAGCAATTTCATCTCATTTTATTCATTTTTTCCCTTCTCTTTTTTTTCCACGAGTGTTAGGAATTACGTTTTCTAAATTTCATGATAGCTTTTAAAAAGAATACCAAGAGAAGAATTCCATTTATTTCCATCTGTTTATTCGCTGCGAGTAATTAGCACTAAATTTATTCATTTTGATAGATAACAAATGGATATTAAGCATAGTGAACTAGCTTCAGGCAAAAGAGGATTCTATTTTATGATCTTGGATTTAAAGATTATGGCATTAGGTTAGCGAATAATCATATGCTAAAAGTTTTGCACTGTGATTTCTTCTCTTTCTCTTGTTAAAAAAAATAAAATGTTTTTTTTTTCCCAAGAAAGTTTCATAATTAAGCAAGAAAGGAAAATTTAAGTAGTAATTATGTAAGAGAAAGTGGGGATATTTTCCGCATTATTAATGAAATAAAAGTTTTGTGACAGGAAACTGAGTTTCGAAAATTATGTATTTCGTACTAATGTTTGGAGAAGCATCATTCGTAAAACATGAACTTACATAAAAAAAAGAAAGAAAGAAACGTGCATATTATAGGCACACTGTAAAAATTGAACTGTTGTTTTTACAGTAAAATACTGGCAGTCGAGGTTCCAATTTAAAACTACAAAATGCACGTTAATAAACTGTAAAACAAGCAATTTGACGGTTTCTTACTGTAAAGTTGGCAATTTTACAGTTTATTACCTTAAAATTTAGCTGTATTTTACTGTCAAAACAACAGTATAATACTGGCAGCAGATGTTGCAGTTTAAAACTATAAAATGCACGTTAATAAATAGTAAAATTGGCAATTTTACAGTTTATTACTGTAAAATTAGCAGTTTTACAGTTTAGTAGTGTAAAAGTAGTAATTTTGGTTTGTTTCTGTACAATTAGCTATTTTTACAATTAATTACAATAAATTAGCTGTATTACACTGTAAACACAACATTAATATTTTACAGTGTAGGCATTTCTCTCACTGCGAACAATATGCTTGCGTAAGATTATGACAAGTAATTAAATTTTTACTCGAGTTACTATGGTCAGACTTTGTCAGGAAAAAAAATTCACTCCTCCCAAAAAGGATCTTCAAATATTTAATTAATTCTGTATTGAAAATAAACCCTTCTTTTGCATCATTTTGGCTAATTTTTAGGATTTCTCTCCAAATTTTAATCTTTAAAGGATCTTACTGATATCAATTTATAATTCCTGGGTTGTTCTTGAATTCATAATTCACAAACAGTGCTGGCTGATTACTAGAATTTTTCTTTTCCAATACGCATGGTGTTAAGCATATATGAAACAAAGTTTTCATACTTATTTTAAAAATAAAATGATTATTAATGATTTAAATAAAAACAACAACCATCATACAGCCTCAAGCATTCAGCCCTTGGCATTAATTTAAATTTTGACGTCTTAAATTTAAATTATGTTTTCGCCACCAAGAACTGCGATAGAACCCTACTCGTTGAGCTTCTTGTTTTTGCAAAAGTGACCTACTGCAATCATAATTGAATCGTTTACTTCAGAAACTTGTCAAGTGTACTTTTTAAAATTTTCGGAAAAAAAATATTCCATAGTAAAGGCTTCGGCTTGAAACAAACAACAACATAATGAATGCTTAAAAATAACCTAGGTATATTTGTTTTTGCGATAAAACAACAATGGAAAAAAAGAATTGTTTTTACGGTATAATACAGCTAATTTTACAGTCATAAACTGTAAAATTATTACTTTTACAGTATTAAGCTGTAAAATTACTAATTTAACAGTTTATTACAGTGCATTTTTATAGTTTTAAACTGGAACCTCTGCTGACAGCATTATATTGCTGTTTTGACAGTAAAATACAGCTAAATTTTAAGGTAATAAACTGTAAAATTGCTAACTTTAGGGTAAAAACCTGTTTATTAGTTTATTACTGTGCATTTTACAGTTTTAAATTGGAATCTCGGCAGCCAATATTATACTGTAAATTTTTTAGCAGTTCAGTTTTTGCAGTGTATCTACTAACAAGATAAAATTTTAAATGGTTATATTTGATACAAACACAAAGTACTCCCATTCAAGGGACCACCTATTAAATTACAACATCTAAAAACCCAATTCGAGTGAATGAGTTTTTTCTATTTTGATAATTTAACGCTAATTGCTTTCTAATAAGTGACTAAACCACTTCATCTTCACAACAACTCTTTCTCTCTATTTCTTCATAAACAACAACATTTGCTCTTCATCAATTGAATTTTCTTCCCTTTTTCCCCATTGGGATTATAGCTCTTAACTCAATCGCTATAATTGGAAAGACTCAGATTCTCAGGAGCAACTCCAAAATCCAGTTTCCTTTTTTCGATAGCAAGTTTATCGCCCCTGTTTATTTCACTGTAATTAGAAACTTGGGAGTAAATATTTTCTTTGATGATAATCAGTTTTAAAGGTGCATTCCAATAATCATTGGATTAATACATAGTTGGGTAAGTTCAGACTGGTTTTTTAGAATTCGATATTTATTCATTTATTTCAATAATCGTCATTTGGTATTCAAATAAAACTCGCTGTCTATCATTTTTTTAGAAATAAGTAAACTAAGAAATTAATTGTTACAAATAAAAGAAATTCCATGACAATACATGAAAATCACGTGGACATCATTTATCAGAAGACTGAATTAAAATTACTAAGAATTAAAAACATATAAATCTACGGACACTTTTAAAAGAGGGATTACAGCGGAAGAAATACGTATGATTTTCTTTATAAACCATCTGAAGTCATTACAATGTTACATAAAAGAACATACAAGACATTATAACTATAAGCTGAAAGATACGCAGTAGTCAACTGAAACAATTTCAAACGTGAAGCAAATGCACCCACATCATGACATCCTGAGACAGCGGTTTCTTCCTTGTTTTGGACTCCTCAGTCCGGAATAGCCAATAATCAAGCTGGAAGCAGATATCTTGCTGCAGCCAAGATTGCCTTCAAACTGGTAGATAAAATGAATTTACCTCACCAGCGAGCGTCCGCAAACAATGGTACGACTCAACTCGAAATTGAAGGCAAAAGATGGGTATTAAGAAATGAATTACCGCCCTTAAGCCAGGGCTAAAGCAAAACTGAAGCAAATACACCCACAGCATGCATCGAGCTGTGGGTGTATTTGCTTCAGTTCTGCTGTAGCCCTGGCTTGAGGGCAGTAACTCATTGCATAATTTTAAACGTGTTGGAAAGTTCTAATAGTAAACTATGATAAAATGCCTGTAGTACTTACTCGAGGATTTGAAGATAACGTGAGACCAAATAATGTGAGTAAATTCAGTTGTATTTGTCAAGTGTGAAAGATGAAACAAATCCCTTCTGTGCGACGTACCGTCCGCCATTTAAATGGATTTAAATAAGTCAGAGCGGATGCGCTATTCTCTACGTTCTGCTATTGGTGGGTTAATGGCACCTTCGGAAGCACTATTCACCCAGCGAGGTGCCTAACCCAAGTAGCATCACTAACATCAACTCATCGGATTTTGCTCGGCCGATCATCGCACTCCTCGTAAACTGATCCCGTAACGCACGATGACATTGTTTCGATCAGTATCCGAGCACGGTTTTGGAGGAGCTATTTTTCATTGGACAGCGATATCCTTCCGATCAACTTTCCCGATGAAAATAAGCCGAGTTATATTTCATCGGAAAACGATATCCTTTCGAAGAAGTTTCCCAATGAAATTTATCGGCCCGAGACTGTTCTGCTCGTAAATAGTTCCAAATCTCATCGTATTTCGAGCAAAACTCATCGGATTTTGCTGCTCGGATTCTGTTTGGCCGATGAGACATATTGGATCATCGGCCGATGTGAATTTCACCAGGTTTCGATGAATGGCCGATCATCGGCCGATGAGATGATGCTGCTAGGGAAGGGCAACAAATCCCTACTTTCCAGCCGGCATGGCTGCCAGATGGCACCCTGTGTCCCCGTATTTTCAACCCATGTTGAATAAAATCACCCCTTTGACTCCCATTGTTTCCGCAGTGTACTGTATGAAATGTACCAATGAGTAAAACCACTTGACCTCCGACGCCACATTAATATTATAATGTAAAAATACACCTTTGATACCACCACAAAAATTTTAAAGTTTATAAGCACCTCTCTCAATATCAATAGAAGTTATCTCTATACTGTAAAAAATAAATTGTTTTTACAGTATAATACTGGAAGCAGAGGTTGAAGTTTAAGGCTGTAAAATGCATAGTAATAAACAGTAAAATTAGCAATTTTGCACTTTATTACTGTAAAGCAGCAATTTTACAGTTTACTACCACAAAATTAGTTGCATTATACTGTAAAACAACAGTATAATACTGGCAGCAGAGGTTCCAGTTTAAAACTGTTAAATGCACAGTAATATACTGTAAAATTAACAATTTTACACTTCATTACTGTAAAATTAGCAGTTTACAGTTTATTAGTGTAAAATTAGCAATTTTACAGTTTATTGCTATAAAATAAGAATTTTTAGTTTGTTACTCTTACTATAAAATTAGCTGAATCATACTGTAAAAATAACATCTATTTTTTACAACGTTACAGTTTAAACCCCTTTTCATAGTTTTATATAATTGCAAACAAACCCGAATACAGTAAGATATACATCACATAAAAGGATCTTGAAAAAAATAATTCCATTACGGAACTTCACCTAATTTTCTTAAGTAAATGCTCCATAAAATAAACTGAAAAAAAAAGGAAGAAACTATCAATGCGTCTAAAATTATAAACGATTGACACTAAAAAATAATCTTTGTTATTCTCTGGTATTTATTTGTGTACTAGCTTAATCAAAGCCATTTAAATATCAACGGTTTGTCAACTAATTTATATTTCAAAGCAATTCTAGTTTCTCGTTGTTTATAAGATTTTAACACATACTACGTACGTTACCGCTAATGAGTTTCATGTTAGATTTAGTTAAGCCTTGGTTCAAATTTTTCATCATGATTACTATTAATATTGCTGTTGCGAGGCAAAAAATTTTTGCAACAATGTATTGAAAATTTAATCATTTAATGGGGAAATGACATGAAATTTACTGTTTTCCATAATAACTTTTTTTCTAGTAAACAAATATCGTCATATGAGTACATGGTACCTAAGTTACACCATTTTCTATCGATTTAAAAAAAAATCGTCCAAATCGGTTCAGTAGATCAGCTGTTATGTGCGAACAAACAAAAAAAAAAAACATACGCTTTGAATTGATAACCTCCTCCTTTGTTGAAGTCGGTTAAAAAATAATTCTCATTTTTAATATACAACAATTACAAAGAAAACAAAAATTCAAGAAAGCTTTTGAAACTTTTGGACAAGGTTTGCTTTCTCCTCGAAATATGTCATCTGTAGAAGTAATGATTCAATTATTCTTTTCTTCGCTTTCAGAGTAACCTTTTTTCCCCCATTCTGATCATCAGAAAGATAAAATGAATGCGTATTTTAACACCTGCAAATGATTACTTTTGAAAGGTTTTATTTCCAGAGAAATATTTTCACTGTTCGATCTGAGTAAAAAATAAATTAAATTAATGCCTCTGCATTCAACCGCTGTAATTACTTGGGATAGGAAAAAGATACGTAAAGCGTAATTGAGAAAAAAGGGATAAAATACAAAAAAGACTTACAAATAAGAGATGCTTTTTCCACAATTGAAGACGAGAGAGACAGAGAGAAAAAAGAATAATTTTTGATTCAGGGTATTTCTCTAACGTTGTTCAGAGAAATCATGAGTTCTTTTCTTTTACCACAGTTAGGTACGTATAATCCAGAAAAGAAAAAATATTTTGTCTATTTTTAATACGATTACAAATAAAGTTTTTTCCTGCTAAATTCAAGATAAATGGGTTTCTTCTAGAAAAATTTTAGAAGAAGGAACTGTTGCTCAGATGCATAAAAAGATCAGAGCAAAATATTTTTTTTTTCCATTTAAAAAAAGTTAAAATAAATTGCCATTTCTCTAGAAAAGAACGAAATAAATGGTTTTTGGCAGTGGCGGCTCTGGGTCTTGCGCCCCACTCCCCAACTTAAAAAAAAAATATTATTATTGTATTAGCGGTAGCACCCTTCTCCGCCCCCTCCCCCCACAAACGAAATCTCTCTCAAAAAAAAAGGGGGGGGGAGCAAAAATCCATAGAAGCAGCCCCTAAAACTTTCAATGACTCAACATGAGCTATCCCCCCTCCCCCCGCTTGTGTTCAAACCCTGTTAATTATTAATAAAACTAATACATGCTAAAACAATTTTATTATATTCTAAACGTAATTAAAATTAACAAAACATATTTTGTCAATAAAATCCCACAAGTATACCTAGGGTGGTCAGAAATTGACTTTTTTTTTAAATTTCGATGCTTGATAATGCAGAAAAGGTGCCATTGAGGAAGCAAAGTGTGAGTAAAAAATTGGAAATTTTTTGTTCAATTTCTTGATCTGCCGCAATAGTGTTAAAGTAAGGAAAGAATTCAGTTTTTTGAGATTTTTAGCAAATTATTTAATAAAACTTTTTCACATTTTCGATAACGGGTTAATTGAGGGGCATAGACTTCCCATAAAAAATTGAGGTCTCTGGTATAATTCCTTTTATTTCCACTAATGCGTAGAATATTTGCCCATTTCGTGCTTTTTTCTACATTTTTACTAAATTTTGTCGAAAGGTTAAAATGCTGTTTTAAGGCTGCTAATTCAAAGAAATAAATTTACCTCATTAAGGGTACAATCGGTGACAATTTTTAAACATAATTAAGTTCTTAAAATACATTTTTGCAATAATGTATAGGACGGTCTCTCTTAGCAAAAACATCTGATTTTTGGAGATACTACCTCCAATGAATTGTTTCTATTTGAATATTTTTTTTAGAAAAAATATGTCTCTTTCTATGAACAGCAAAAGGTCAATTTGTTGCTACAAGTGCAATCAATAGTCATGCCGGATATCGACCGAAACTTAATGGAATGGTGAAGTCCAAATCCCTGGATTCATTTTTAGTTAAGAATTCATACAGTAGCTTCCTTTTTGGCCTTGTTATCAAATAAAGGAAAAAACAAATAAATAACTTCCTTCGTAAAACCGATTTTTATTCCGGATATTGTTCTTGTAGTGAATTATTTTTCTGTCCGAAGGATTATTGAACTTTCAGATTGCACATCGTTTTCGGAGGATGAACCACAATTTATGTTCTGAAGCTGATACTTTTTTTTTTTAACTCCATTTATGTCAGAGTTTGGAGAAATAGTTATGTGAGTAGAAAATTGAATAATTGATTAACTTTATGAGCTATTCTCCTGATAGGTGTAATTTCTTATCTCAGACTCACATCAATCTTAAGAAAAACGATTTAATTATTATTATTATTATTATTTATTTGTCGTCTTCTAAAGAACGAAATAATAAGCATTTTACAGTGCTGAACGTCTGTGAAAGCCGCGCCTAGCACTCGCGTACCATTCTACTTAAAAGAGGGGTGATGGGTTGTGAGTGGGAACCTTCCGAAGTTTTCAATTTAAAACGTGCATTTTTGCTGTCTTTACATATTGAACTAAACTATGTATTTGCAATTAACATCGTTCTACGTTGTTTGATACGGCTCAAAATGCTTCTTATTATTCGTCCCCTTATTATTATCTCACCTAAAACCCCTATTTTGATAAAATCAGAGAAGACCTGACGCATGCGTAAACATGCGTGAGGTTTTACCTCAAGAAAATCAGACAGTACATATTAATTTGGAGACTTAATATAAATTCCGAAATTGTCATTACCATCCATTTTGATTATTCAGAATTTATGTATTCAATCGTGGGTCTGGACAACAAAAAGAACTAAAAGGTGTCTATAAAATATAGTTTTACAATGCTTCAAGTATTTAATCTGAAATCCACTTTCTTTTTAACATCAGTGTTCCGGGCACATTAGTTGAGAAGCACTGCTTTCCACTGTCGCAAGTGCAGAAATAAATAAATTTAAAATTATAAACATAAAATAATAAACCTTTTTATGTAATTCATAAAACTAAGACAAGTAAACGTCAGTCAACATCTGGATAACACGTAAACCGCAGAAATAGGCTTCAATTAAAAGTACTAAATCAATTCGAGGAATTAAAATAGCATAATTCATTGAGAAAAAAAATGCTAGTCTTAATTGATTTTAAAAATGTTAGCAATTATATTTTCACTTTTTTTTAACATTCAAAATTTAAAATACCATAAAGCAGCTACAAATAATAAATGCATAAAATAAGTAGACATAAATTCGTTTTGACACAAAAAAGTAGTGTTTGAGTTCTTCTTTTTTATAGCAAAACGTTCAGTAACAACAAAAGAAATTCAAATTTAATTACAAAACATCAGGGAATATCACTACAAAAACTCGAGTTTTTCATTTTTAATGATGAAATAAAGTGAAAAGCATCCTTCCAAAACATCAAAGGACTAAAAAAGTGTTTTCATTATTTTTTTCGGAAGCTTCATTCATATTTCAAAGTCCCGGAGTGCACTGGGTCTTTGAATTATTGCGATCATCCATCAACAACAAAATAGTTCTTAGACTTTTTTTACGTCACGAAGCGCTTTAAAAATATCGTAAATTATCAACAAAATTCAATTTATTTACATTACATCAACTTGTAAAATGGATGATGTTGGTTTTACGAAATTTAATGTCTGGGGATTCCGCAATGGCATATGAACGATAAACAAAAGTCAATTTTAATTTTGAATAGATAGCTCGCTTCAACTTTAATGCAATGCTAAAATTTGTTATACAATTGAAAGTCTTGGGAGATGAAGGAGTTATGTGACAAAACAGAAATTTCGAGTACTTAAAGTTCAAAGTTTTATTGTTGCAGTTGTTGCAGCTTTTTTGTTTTCTGGTTTTGTCGTTAGTGTGCGTATGAAATTGGTCTAACGACATCTACCTTTTGATGTACCAAGTTTCATTTGCTTACTTGTATCCATTGCTTACCATTGTTCAAAATATAGCATAGCCCGTTATCCTCCAAGCCCTTAAATTTATTTTGAAATTTTTTGCGCATTACCAATTAAGATTTTCCAATAACAGTAAAATCGAATTTCGAAAATGTTTTTAGTGTGGAAAGTTTCTGAATTTCGGAAAATCAATTTTACAACTTGTCTACTTTTTTCACACACTAATCATTGAAGAATTTCGCTATTCTCTGGCATAAACACTGAAAGAAAACCTGGATGTAATTTTGCATATTTAGTAGAAATGCTATACTTTCTGTTTTTAGATTAAAATAATAATAATATTAATGACCCCGCATACAAGAACCTTATTTAAAAAAATGAAAAAATCCTTTTACCCAAGTACTCTGCTGTAAAAATTTGGTACGTTAGATCATAATCTACTGTCTGATTTTCTTACGTAAAGCCTTCCGCGTATTTTCTCCGATCTTACCAAAATAAGAGTGATATTTAAGATAACAATAAGGGGAAAAATAATAAGAAGCATTTTAAGCAGTATCAAACAACGTAGAACGATGCTAATTTACAAATACTTAGTTTTAGTTGAACATGTCAAAAGGCTAGCAAAAATGCAAGTTTTAAATTGAATTTTCGGAAAGTTCCCACTCACAACCCATCACCCCTTTTTAAGTGGAATGGTTCGCGAGTGCTAGGCGCGGTTTTCACGGACGGACAGTACTACAGTGGACACTGGTTAATTGAATCAGTGGATGATTGAATCAATCCCCTTAATGAATCAAATCGTCAAAAACAGAACAAAATCCAGCTTTATTGAAGCAAAACTGTTTAGAACAAACGTGCATATAAACAGCGACCACTGTTCATCAAAAACTAAAAAAGAATACATTTTCTGAGTTAACTAAGAAACAATACATTTTCTGAACCAACACTTGATTTTATTTTTATTTATTTATTTATTTATTTTTTGAAGATTCAAAGCAATAAAGAATTTCCTTTAAAAGTAAAGCATTTGACAAAGTAGATATTAGAATAAAAAGAAAACAAGTGTTTTTTTCCCCCAACCATAAACCATATTTAAATACGATATGATTTTTAAAGCCATTTTTCATGTGATTAAAAGAAAAAGAAAAAACAAGCGTACAAAACTTTCCTAAAAATCAGCATTAAAACTTATAGCTCTAATTAATCATCGAAAATTATTTAATCGGCTCTGACATAATAAGCGAACGCCCTACGAAACTAGTTAAAACTCGGCGAATTCCTCAAACGAAATATCACATTCTAACTACTTGAGGGAGTAACTATTAAACAAACAATTCTCAAAATCTGTTAAACACAGCGAAGTGCCCATAATCCTCATTATATTTGAGTATCCTCGAAATCCCATTTTGAGGCTCGTAGACTAATTAGGAGAAAATCCCGGAGTTATTGAATCTCAGTTGCAAATCTCCGATTTTAATGAGACGGAATACAAAGAATAAAGCCGAGATTCATGTTGCAAAAGCGTGCAAGTAAACGTGAAAACTCCCTTAATGAGTTTTCAAGTTTCGAATGACACATTCGGCGAAATTCGTTCAAAAGGCTAAAACGAATTCGTTTTCTTTATTTGACTGTTCTACTAGTTGATTGAAATGGTTCCTTTTTCCTATCAATGTTCTAGAATTGCTCTTGTCAATAAACATTTTTATTGCTCAGTTCTGCCCGTAAATAGTTAGTAAAAATGCGATTAAAGCACAAATATTTTTATTCAAGAAAATGTTAATAAATAATTAATGTTAATAATTTTGTATGTGCCTATTCAATATTGAAATTCACGTGTTTCAGTTGAGAGTGGCAAAAATTTTAACAATACGATAAAGTTTATACTGTCTAAGCAGTACACTTTGTATATGCCATTTTTACAATAGATTTTTCGATATAAATTTATTAATTTACTTCTTGAAATTACTACTTCATTTGAATAGTTTTTTTTTTCTCTATATTTTATTCAAATTGTATTACTATTATAACTTCTTTTATTTGAATAACAAGAAAAATTTTCGGTTAGGTAGCAAGAAAATATACCGCCAAGTTAAATGACGTTCGTATAACTGAAAAGAACTTGTCGAAGATCTCAGTTATGGAAATATTCTCAAAAGCATCACCGAGAAAAGATTTGCGATAAAAAAAGATTTGACGGTTTATTCGGCATTTTTTTTTCGGGGTGTTAAATAACTACGTGCGCCTAGAAACAACAACCACAAAAAAAAAAAAAAAAAGACTCCAAATCTTGTTGCGTTGGAGTTAATACGCAAGTACCAAAAATACTTGACGTGCTTTTCCAGATATTGGTGCCACAGTGATTCCAAAAATCCCGTTAAAATGTAAAAATTCGCCAACTAAATAAATTTGACCATCTAAAGCCATCAAAAGTTTTGATAGAACTATCGTTTTAAAAGACTGATTTTTTTTTTTTTTTTTTGCAATCTAAATGCAAGGAAGGCCCAACAAAGTTTTTGAATTAAGAAATAAAAAAGTGAGCCGTTTTGAATGTTTTGGTAAGATATTAAATATTGCCAAAATAAAAACAATTATGGTAAATTTCTTGCCTATTTGGCACATAATATTTGGCTTTATAATTATTTCTCTAAACGCTCTCTAAAAAGTAAAAACAAATCCTAACTACTATTAAAAATTAATCGTCAAGAAAATTAAAAAGATAACTAGCTAAAGCTAAAATTTCGTTTAGATAGAAAATAACTGAAAAAAAAAAAAAAAGAAAAGAAAATACAGTCAGGGTTAAGCATGGTAAATCTCGCCAAGCGAGAACGTTTTCGTATTCGCAGTTTCAGAGCTTAAACATTGCAATTTTGCGAGGACAAGGCAGATATTTCTTTTCTGATAAACTGTGGTGAAATTACGCTTCAGTTTCGCACTATACTTCCTGTGCTTTGTTTTTTCAATTCGTGCATTATGGATACAGCGACAGCAGTACCAATTTTACCGCGGGCAAAGCCGTGGCGGGTAACTCTAGTAAGGAATAAAAATAAAAGTTCTCAACTGCTTCCAAACAAGCTTCAAACTACGGCCCCTAAATTATTTTCAAAAAGTCACCACACGGTTTCAGATCTCTGCTTTTAATTAACAGAACCCTCTGTTATATGATCACGATACAAATCTCGCAGCCTTCGTAGATAATTAACGTGACTCTTTCATACTTAAAAAGAGTAACTTATTAATGACTTGGGTTCTGTCTTACAAGATATTCAAAATAAATATATTTTCTTACTTTTGGTAAATTTCAATCAACTTTCCAGTTATTAATAGGTGAACTGTAATTTTAATATGAAATTCCCTAAAATTGAAAAGTTAAGCTTCGTCTAAAGCATTTAATTTTTCAAGTAAAAATGCAAATCATCCCATCCTGTTTTTTTTCAGAAGTAGCCTGAATGTTATTAATTCAGTGATGGTGGGTTTCTCTTCTGTTTATTTCAGTGGAAATGTAGTTTTGAATGCTTAGAAAATAAAACGAGGTGGAGTAACTTGAAAATGGGATTATTAGAACAATGATGATCCCAGCTCATTTCCAATAACTGCACTAAATTGAACTTTTCAAACTTATCAACTGTCAATCTTATGCATTTTTTCAGTAACCTGTTTTTTTATCACTACGCTAGAGCTTCCTTATTCCTTCATCAAATTTCATGATTAATCCCTCTTTTTTAAGCATATTGTGCCGGCTAATGACGAAAAATAGATCCGCTCTTTAAATTTTTATTTATTTATTTATTTATTTATGTAATTTTTGTCAAAAAAAAATCTTCCTGTTTTTTCCACCCATTACTTCAAATAATAGCAACGCAAATTTAGAATGAGATTGGATAGAGAGTCATGCTATTGATGTTAACGGCATGAGTTCGAATCGAGGTGGAAAAATATCGTTTTAGTTGATTTTTACTTCAGCAGAACTCGAATCTAACTTTTCATCATCATCATATATATTTATTTCTCAAAGCTTTTTATTTTTTCGGGGACGCTATAACTTTAGTAATGCTTCAAACTGCATAAGTACTATTTAATTTTAAAGATTTTTTCACTGTTATCAGCAAAAAACAAACAAGCAACTCACATTTTTGCCGCTTTTCAAAAAATTAATTAAAATACCCCGGGTCTTCTGCATTAATTCTGTCATGTGCGAATGCTCGACATGGTTCAGCTCAGTGGTTGGAAGTAGCGCGCTACAAGTATCGAAACTACTGTAGTAGCTACATTTTTGAGTAGTTTGTAGTGTAGCGCACTACTTTTTTAAAAAAGTAGTGTAGTGAGTAGCGCGATACAAAAAAGAAGTAGTTTGTAGCGATTTCTGGAAACTACTTTTAAATTTGTTTCAAAAAAATTGTTTCCTGATTTGTTTTCAAAGCTACTTCGAAATCTGTAGACATTATGAATAATAGCTAATTCATCACCCCCTTTTTGGTCAGAACATAACCATATCCGCAAATGAGAATGTAAGCTCAAGATCATAATCAATAAAATTTGCATGCGGCTGAAATGGAGAGGGACATATTTAAATCTAACTGTAAATGCAGATTGATTCTTAAAGAAAATAAAAAGCTTTATATAATCAAGAAAATAATGCATTTTCGATAAATTTCCAGCCCTTCTTGAATTAAATATTAGCTAACAAGAAATTATTGAAATTTCGAAAGTGGAACTCTTTCAATTTTTGAATAATTTCTTGCGGCGAATATTCGTAAAAATTGTTTAAAAAATAAATCAATAAATAAATAAATAGGGCAAATGGGCGCAAACAGAAAAAAAAGATAAAAGACAATTCTGAGTAATATTCTACTTCCAAATGAACTAATTTATTAATCCAAACTACTTTTCTAATTTTTCGTTCAATCCTAAAACGGTGTTTGTGATTTATTTATTTATTTTTTAAAAAGTAGCGAAGTAGCGACTACATTTCAAAAGTAGTTTGTAGTTGTTACATTTAAAAAAAAGTAGTTGTAGTTGTAGTTAACTACATTAAAAAAAAAGTAGTTGTAGTTGTAGTTAACTACATTTATAACAAAGTAGTTGTAATTGTAGTTCGCTACAAACAAAAAGTAATTTTTCCAACCACAGGTTTAGCCAGCATATTTGAAAATTTTATTCGATACTAATGACTTTGGTTGGGAAAAGATTGCAATTCAGAATATACCAGCTATGGTGATAGATAACTAGTAGTTTTTAAAACATGAACGTTAACAGGCACAACCCTAAAAACCCCATTGTAACCACATGTAAGAGTAAAACAGATAGAAAAAACTGGTGGTGTAGCAAAGTAAATAACTAAAAATTAAAGCAACTCATTATTTGTTCCGAGATTGTCTCCAGCCCACTCCTCCCCCTGAAAAATATATAACATGTTTATGCAATAGTGTTGAATTTGTCTGTATTACTTCTGTAAATAAAAGCATGTTATTTTAAACTACAATGTATTCATATGATTAATGTATAATATATGTTCCTCCTCGAGTATTTATCAATAGTTTAATTACATTTGATGCAAAATATTTTTATGTTTCCGTGCCTGTCTGTATTCCTGTGTGCACCTACGTGTCAGTTTGTTTCCTGTTTAAGCAAAAGATTTCTTTGATTTTTCTAATTTCTTCATAAGCAAAATTGTGAGAAAATTAAAATGATTCGTTTTCGTTTTATTTCATTTTTATTTTAACTCATACAGACAAATGTGTTTAAGCAGTAGTTTTCATCATCTTCTTCTTTCCCAAGAATCTTTGAAGTTTAAAAACATTGTTTGGGAAAACTATTCAAAAGGAACTAAACAATCATAACAAAAGAAAATCTATTTCTTTTTAAAAGGAAAAAAAAAGATTATAAGAATTTCTAGAAAAATAATCTTTCAGTTTCATACTTCATATGGTCTTAAAAATCAAGCCTTAAAAGTTTTCAATTTATATTTAAAGCTCGTTTGATCATCTCCTTTTCTGTCTCCAAACATGAGGAAAGAAATCAATGGATGACAAGGAAGAAAAGTGAAAAGTTAGACTTTTTTCTAGGAAAATAAATAAAAGAGTCGACTCTCTAGGTTCGTGACAGCTTTTCTGATGGGGATATTGTAAGATTTTTTTTCTTGGCCTGTCAATTGACCCGTTAATTCAAAACTATTGAAAACTAGAAAAGTCATACTTATTTCTCCCTCAATAATTGATTTTCTCATTTTATTTCTCTGTTTTTTAATATAAACTGCACTTATCAGTGATAGCTGTCATAAGTCTTTAAAAGTCACTAGTAACGAGACAATTTGCAGAAAATTAACATCTGGTGTGTTTTTTTTTTAAACGTTTATAATTAAAAGTTTGCAATAACACTGATTGTGGTTGCTTTTTCTTTCAATAATAATAACAACAAAAAGAAAAAGAAGACGCATTGGTTTTTTATTTCCAAGTTATAAGTTTAACAGGTTTTTCAAGCAATCAGAGTATTGACTTTAAATTTAAAATGTTTCCTCACCAAAATTGTGGACCTTGTAGAAATATTTAAAACTATCTATGCTCATAGAAAATATTACGTTTCGCAAAATGCGAAATTGTTATTTTTTCGAGAGCTGGAGGAAGAAAGTGAAATAATTAATTTCGTTTACTTATTCATTCATTTATTAAATCACTTACGCAGTTGTGCCCATCCCCCCCAAGCTCAATGGCGCAAATTCCCCCCCAAAAACTTTTCACAACCCTCTTGTGCTTTTTTATTTCTATTTTTCCCCTCTTTTTATTTTATTTTTTTAAATATTATGTATTTATTTTTTTAAATATTATTATTTTTTTATTATTTATTATTTTTTTAAGTATAACTATTATTTTTTTATAGATTATTAATTTTTTAAAAGTTCGAATTATGCGCGAATAGAATTGCTTTTTTTCCCTTCCAGACATTTCAAGCACACACACACAAAAAAAATAATAAATAAATAAATAATAATAAAGAAATAAAAGAAATACTTTAAATAAAAAATAAATAAATTAATAATTCAAATTAAAAAAATCGGGAAAAAATTTAAAAATAAAAATATTTAACAAATAATTTAAATAAATAAATAAGTTTTAAAAAATCCCCCCCCCCAAAAAAAAATTTTGATGGCGCAACTTGCGCCCCCCTGTGGGCACCCCTGCACTTACGTATCAATTCAATAATTCATTTGAAACCCTTTCTTTCTAAATTCACTTATTCCCTCATTTTTGTACTTGATTACTTTTATTCAATCATTTAATATTTCTTATTTATTAATTAATTTATTAGTTTATTGTTTTATTCTTTATTCATTCATTCGTTGAAAAATATTTTTCACAATGAGATAGGAAATATTTTATTAGTAAAAAAAGCTACTTTTCACTTTTCCCCGTGTAAAATAATAGTGGTTGCAGCAGTAAAAAATAGTATAGCACATTTCCGGGGTATCTTCATTTTAAGCACAAAAATAAGTGTACACTAATTTCTTAATTGGAAATACTTAACAAATATTATTTTAATAAATGCCATTGCAAAAACATTTGACTATTTTCAGAACAATGAGAAAAAAAACCGTAATGAGAAAGAAGGATTAAGTGCAAGTAAAGCTTTAATTTTTATTTGAAAAACCCTTGAATGGCAAAAAAAGTCTTTCATAAACTCTTCCGTAAAAAAGGAAACCAGTTAAAAAAATACACTTCAAAGAAGTAGACTTTTTATGTCGACTAATAAGAGTAGAAAAAATATCAACTTTAATCAATTATATAAAGAAAACATTTCAAGCCTTGTGCAAAAAATTGTCCGGTAAAGAATTTTAGAAAAGAAACAGAAAAAAAAATCAAAGACGATAATGACGGTTGTGTTTTTTGAATTAAGAGTGAGTCTTACACGTTGCTGCTAGTTACTAAAAAGGTTTTTTTCCTCCATATAATTATCTGGAATAAAAGGTGCAAATAAGAGGTGCATTTTTTTCCTCTTTTTTTACAAGGCGGGAAAATAGTCCTTTACATTTTTTAGCGGCGTGAAATTCACTTTTGAAGAATAAAATACACGAAAACCGAATATTGGAACAGAGGTTAGATTTAGTAAAAAAAAACTAACTTCTTGATTATGAAAGGTATACTGTGCCTGTATATCGAGCCGTTTAGTTTTAGAGATTCATATGACGATACGGTTTCTCTTTCTTTACAAGGCGAAAAAGTACTCCTCGACATTTTTCCGAGGAGTAAAATTTTAGAGAAATGAAATACACGAAAACTAAATATTGTAACAGCTTTTAATTTAATTAAAAAAAAAAAACAACTTTCCATTTATGAAATGTGTACAGTGTTGATTTAACATACCTGTAGATACGTCTTGTTTTGGTTTTTAACAATCGAACTGTTTAGTTGTAGAGATGCAAATGGCGATATGTTTTTTTTTTCCTTTCTTTCCAACAGTGAAAAAACTCCTAGATAGTTTTTAGAGGAGTAAAATTCATTTTAGGAAAATGAAATGCATGGAAGCAGTGAGTATTGAAACAGTGATCAACTTAACAACAAAAAAAACTAACTTTCTAATAATTAAATGTAATGATGATTTAACATAGATTGATACTGTTTTGATTTTAGAAATCGAGTCTCTTAGTTTTAAAGGTGCAAATGGTGATACGCTTTTCTTTTAACTTATTTTTCAAGCCATGACAATATTCATTAATATTTTTAGAGGAGTAAAATTCATTTTGGTAGAATAAAATACACGAAAACTGAATACTGTAATAGTGATCCATTCAAAAAAAAAAGTTTTGGATTTTAACATTCGAGACGTTTAATATCAAAACAGCTCAGTCCATGGATTTTTAAAAGTTGCTCCTTTTTTGAAATAAGTGATGCCCAATCTACACCCCGTAGGCAATTTGCGACCTATGATGCTGATCTGTGTGGTCGTTATTTCGTTCAATTTTACAAATTGAAAGCCACGATTAGTTACACAATTAGAGCCAAATATTCAGAAATTGGTTTTTGGAAAACGGATAATTAGTTTGCAGCAATTTAAATAAAAATCATGTAACGATAACAATAGTTTTTAGTTCGCAAGTTACTACTTTTCCATGCTTCCCCATATTATTCAACAAGTTTTTAAATTTTTTTTTGTGTTCTCTCCCGCAAAAACAATTTTAGTATAAGCTGCAACAATCTGGTTGAAACAATTTGGGCATTCCTGGTCAACACTACAGTTGAACCTCGTTAATTCGAACACGTTTAAGACTAACCTCTTTTAGGGCGAATTTCATTTCTGATCCAGGACCTATTGTTTGTAGTTTATTGTTATTCGGATAAGACAAGGTACGGTTTAAACCAGGGGTTCCCAAACTTTTTTGCTCCGGAGACCCTTTAACGAGTTTTCCAGTTTCTCGTGGACCCCCTTTCTAGGGGTCGTTTCAAAACAAGTCAGGCACTGTAATAATAGAACTTAAGTATTCTAAAACCGCGAATTAGATGGTTAAGTTTCATTATAGCTGTTGTAAAAAAAAAAAACAGATGAAAATAAGTTTTTTTTTTCATGTAGCGAAATGAATCGGAAATTTATTCAACAGTATAATATACCTTTTCCTGGACTCTATCTTAAGTTCTTCATTAATGCTTATTCCAATCAGCTATTTTTGTGCAGTAAGTTACTTTTTACTCAATTTAGCTATTTTCTTTGTAATTGCAAATTGATCTCATTAAGTTGAGGGAATAAATCCGTAAACTGAGCAATGTCTGGTTTCCGTTTGATTACATTTTCTTTTCACTGAGATCTTTTACATTCCTAAACTGCAAATTAACATCAATTAAAAAAACAAAAACAAAAACCTTGTCAAGCATGATCCTTTTAAAGGAAAGCGTGATCCCCTAATTTACATTTTGTGGACCCCCAACTTTTTCTTTCTTTTATATGGACCCCTTGCAAGCTCCGGGGGCCCCCTGGGAGTCCCTGTGGACCATTTTGGGAACCACTGATTTAGACGAACTGATGTTGAAGGTCCGTTGATGTACGACTGTATTGTGCCACAAAATGATTCGGTAACAATACCTCTCAACTCTCAATCAGATCGAAAACCGCCACCAAAAATCCGTTTCACTTCTTAACCAGCTCAACCCATGCTTCACCGTTTCGCCACTGTGAAAACGCTCGAGTGAAATCAACAACATTTTTGGAATAAATTATTTAATCAACTCACATTTTTTATAGTACAGGCAGTGTATTATTTGGCGTGGAATTGAGATACCTAATGAATTTAATTAAAACTTCAATGGAAAACTGAAACATTAAAATAAAATAAATCCGATTTACTTCAGAACTAGCGCCATTAAAGTTATTTTTATCTTTTAATAATTAAACATTGCAGTTAATTAAAAAGATGAAAGTAAAAATTGAATTTTTTTGCAAACGAAAATATTTTTTCTTTCTAAAAACGAAGTGCGCAGATAGTGAAGTTTTTTGCCTTTTTTTTTCAATGATTGAGATGTTTTTGAAACAAAATTCCAGTGACGTACGTAGTACCCAGCATCCTCCGCGGTGCGGGGGGGGGGGGCGCAAGAGGCTTGAGGGAGCAAAACCCAGAAAAAAAATAGCACAAAGTTCATTTAAAAAATATTTTTATAGTTAAATAAAAATGTTCTCCTGAGTCAATGTCACTCCATTGCTTTTTCGAGAGGGGGGGGAGGGGGTATAAATCTTTTAGGGGGTGCAAATAAGTCTATGTTCGATACTGGTAATACCGTAATACGCAAAAACACAATATTTTCAAAATTCCAATTACCCTTCTTTTCCTGTTATTTTATAAGGTGCTAAATTTTTATATAAAATACAAAGTATGAAATTACGTTAGAGTAAGTTTTTAAGGCCTGTTTCTGATTTTGGAAGTATAAAATAATAGGGACGTATTAGGTTCGGTTGCAAAAAAAGTTTCAAGCCGAACTTCACGCTTGAGAGGGCAATATGTTGCAAGTACCTCCGCTTTTTCTTAAAAACATTTTGCAAATATGTTTTTCAAAAGGGTAAATTTTTGCTCTTGTTCTAGAAACACATTTTATTTCTTAATCTTTTAAATAGATAAACGATTTCCGGGGAGAAAAAAAGGATTAAAAAAACTACTCTTTAAATAACGCTAAAGAATTTATCAAATTTACGAAATAAATTCTCCGATTTAACTAAAAGAATAGTAGTGCGCAAAAAGAAAGTAGTAACGTTTATCTTGAAAGAAAACACAGAAATTGTAGGGGGGGGGGTGCTTACACAGTAAATTATTAGCTCTTTATAAAATTCAGAAAAGGAAACAGAAAAACACAAAAGTCTCACTAGAATTAACAAGCATTTTCATTGTTTTCGATAAAATAAAATGTTCCCGGCTAAGTCTTGAAACGCTTTTAAATATTTATTTCTGCTTTCTTTATTTAAAAGAAAAAAAGCTCTCCTAAAATTAGCTGAAGTATCTGAGTAGTCGTGCAGCAAAACTCGCAAATTAAAAATATTTGACTAGTTCTTAGGACCAATTAAAGAATAAAGTTGATTTCAAAGTCAATTTTTCTCCTTAAGACTTCCATGTAAAAGTAAAAAACTAAACAATTGATGAGTGAAAGTATCGAAGTTTCTAAAAGAAAAAGAGAAATGTGGAGGCTAAAAGAAAAAGTAATCAATTCTTACGAAAATTTTAACAATTGTTTCCCTTTTTATTTCTTTTCACCGAGAAAACAGTTTTTTGAGTTCACTATAAAATATTCCGGTTAAAAAAATCATTGATACTTCAGGCAAATAGTTAAACTGCTTTAGATCAATAATGCAAAGTAATGGTGAATTTCAATATCATTTTTTTCCCTTTTTGATATGTTTTCAGGGTTACTTTTTTGTTTAAGATATTCGTTGGACGTAAAAAAAGAGCAAAACTACAATGCAAACAAAAACCCATTGTAAAATTTATGATTAGACCCCGGATCATATGAAGAGCTTGGGGGATGAAGGGGTTATGGGACAAAACCGAAATTGCGAGTAATTAAAGTTCAAAGTTTTATTGTTGCAGCTTTTTTCTTTTCTAATTTTGTCGTTAGTGTGCGTATGAAATCGGCCTAGTGACGTCTATTTTTTGATGTACCAACCCAGGTAGCACAAATAACCTTTAAACGTTTTATAAACGTTTTTAAGCTGTTGTTAAAACGTTAATAACCATTTTACAACCTTTAAAAAACGAAGTGTGCTACTTGGGAAGTTTTATTTGCTTACCTGTATCTATTGCTTACCATTATCCAGAGTATTCATTTTTTTAAAATGTTACATAGCACCTTTATCCTCCAAGCCCATTCATATGTCAACGCAAACGTATGCAACATGCACATGTTTGAGTTGAGTTGAGACTAATCCTCCACATGTTTGCTTTTTTAAGCTACTGTGCAAAAATGCTGAGAGCGGAACGTTAAATGCGTATAACGACTCCGACTCCTCAACTTTGCAGCCATAGCAAAAATGCAGACTACGAAAAAAAATACAGGATCCTAACTCTTAGAACTTTTAATCCTACGACTTCCGATCCCGACTCCGCAGCCCTGGTTTCTACAGTGAAATAATGAATATTGAGAGGATGTTTTCAATTTTTATCCTAAAGTTTTATTTTAATTATTTCATTTTTGGCAAATTTTAATTATTTCATTTTTGGCAACGGAAAATTAAAGGAAATTCGGAGTGCTTTTTTATTTCCTTTTACTTAGTAAAGGAAGTATTGTGATCACGAAAAAAAATCACTCAAATTTGAGTCTAAATTTGGATTTTGCTCACCCCCGAATGAATGTTCAGTAGTTTTTTCGACCTGTCAGCACGTGCATAAGTACCTACCAACATATAAGCAGCCGAAAAATCCTTTTCAACCACCCCTGAGTTAATTACGACGAGTTTTCTCGTGACGTCTGTATGTACGTATGTGCGGATGTATGTGGTGTCGCATAACTCAAAAACTATATGCCGTAGAAGCTTCTAGCTTGGTATGTAGGCTCTGAGGATGGTCCTAGTTGTGCACCTCCCTTGTGGTTGCATTCGAATGTTCCCAAGGGGGTGTTTTACCCCTTTTTTGGGGTAAATCAGTGTTAATTTCAATGCAGACTCAAGTGATATGAATTGGCGCAGCCACTTGGCGATATGTCGCCAAGCTTTTGGTCGCCAAGTGTTTGACGCCAAATTGGCGACCTATCGCCAAGTTGGCGACAAATTTGGCGAAAAAATTATTTTTTGGAATTTGGGTTAAACTGGCGCTATTGGCGTTATTTTGCGAAAAATTCACTGAATGATATTAAAATCAGCAATATTTAGAAAATTAACCGTTGTAAAATATTTTTTGCATTGTTTCGTGGCAGATTAGGGGAGCAAAAATTTGAATTGTTACCTTGCTCACTCCAAGCACTTTTTTTTAACACTTAAGGCAACTACTAAGAAATTAACACGTAAAAAGAAGTAGTGTGGGGTCCATACCAGATTTTTTTTTTTTTTTTTTTTTGACTTGAAGAAAGCTATCCAAAGACGACTCTTTTCTGATGAAAATTATTTATTTAAGATGACATTTTATTATTTATTTATTTATTTTCTAAAGTATGTATTTATCTATTTTTTTTAATTACTGGCAACAGACTATATATTTTCTGAGAAGTTTTTTTTTTTGACCCCTCCCCCCAAACCCCCCCCCCCCCCAAAAAAAAAAGAGTTACGAACGACTTTATTAACATATTTATTTATTTACTGAGGTTTTTGGTAAAATTTACTTACTTTAACGTGTTTTCTATTTTACTGATTTATTTTTGTTTATTTATGTATTAAAAACAATTGAAGAATTTAATTTAATTTATTTATTTTATGGAACAAATACATACATATTAGCTTGATTGTTTAGAAGGTGTTGCTACGTTTTTTGTCCGTTTATTTATTTTTTGCGTATCCATTTCGCTATGTAAGAGAGGCATATTTTGTTTTTGGAGATCAGCTTTAAGTGATAAAAAGCTATGTTTGAAATAAATTGTACTTTTAACCAATAAAAAATATATTGATCAGATGTTAGAAAGTCAACGTTAATATACGTAAAAGTAGGCTCGTTTAGTTCAGGAAGGAACTTGTTTATTTATTTTTTAGCAGTCCGGAAGATTACTTATTGATCTCCCCCTGACCTTAGCATGGTGTAAGGATATCTATTATCTGTCCAATTGGTCAGACTAATCACATGACTTAAATTTCATTAAATATCATATCCAAAACACAATCATGAGTTTAATGGCAAATTAATCAGAAATTCAGTCTTTTTTTTTTTTTTTTTTTCTTTTTTTGAAAAATTTTAATTTTTGCGAAGAACTTCAAGAATTTTGAAAAGAAAAATAATCTTTCAAACTTTAACTCAAAAAACAAACGTCATTTCTACCAGCCATTATACCAAAAGTAAACTTTTGACACTTGTCTTTAATATATTTTCGCCATAATGCGATTCAAGAATACTTAATGATTCGAAAAATTTGTAAAATGTTGATTTCACAATGCATCCAAAGAGCCTAAATTTTTCTGCAGACGTTTTTTTTTTTTTTTTTTTTTTTTTTTTTTTTTTTTTTTTTTTTTTACCATTTTCTTCAAAACTTATATATTATCGTCTTTTTCTGTTTGCAAAAAAATATGAATCACGCGAACATAATACTCGCACTGAATAACCGTAATAAATTGCTGCGAAAATATATAAAAGCTTGTGAACTAATCAGTGTTTAATCCTAGATTTAAAATAAAATCTTGAAAGGTAACGTAAAATGCGTGCAAAATTAGAAGTTTTAAGAACACAAGGTAAACACCTGGCTCAATTCTTGATTGCAAAAACTGAAATTTGTCAGAAACAAATTTTAGTTGTTTTTTTTTTCAATTTTAATCAAAAATGCATTGCTTTTAAAGCATAAGCTCTGAATTGTTTACCTGTTTATTACTCGTACTAAAAGCCAAGTGCAGTTTCTAAAATGTAAAATGTCTTGAACATACCTAGAAGAAAAAAAACAGGATATAGAACAGGATATAAAAAAAATACATATTTCATTATTGCACATATTTCAATTTCTATTTTAAAAGTTCTTAGGAGGATAAGCTTTTATAACACTTAGTCATAAAATGCATCGACATTTCTTTGGGGAAAATCTCTTGCTATAAAAGTTGCAAAAAAATATCTCAACTCACTTAGATATTGAGATCTATAAGATTGCTCAGTTTACACTACGTTGGTTTAAACCATTTTTTAAACCGTGATTTCATCCGAACCAAATATTTCTCTTTTTTTTTTTTTTTTGAAAAAAAACATGTGTTTTTTTAAAAATGTTTTCCTTTTGTATTTTTTGAAAAAAAAAAAGTTTTCCCTCAAATACTTTCACAAATTTTTCACATTATTGGAAAATAGTAAAATATAATTAGTGTAAAGCAAAGCTTTATAGATAAATCACAGGTTCATAAATTTGCAAACGAGTTATTTAATGCAATGCACGTTTAAAATGTATGCTTTTTAATCTATGAAACATTTCTAATCAATGCAAAATTTTTCTATCAGATATATAAATATACAAGGCGATCAACTAAGTTTTTCTAAAACTACATGGAGAAAAAAATCCCCAAGTATAACGCGTAAACCAACCTGGCGATAAATATTGTTCCGAAAAAGATTTAGAGCACTAATAAATCAAAAGTTAGCTTACCTACCGGTTCGTAGTAACTCAAAACAATATAATCAATAGTAGCACATCATTAAAATGTCTTAACTTAGAAGATAATTTTTCGAATTTAACCCAATAATGCCTGACATTTTTTTTCCAAAGATATTTTGTATAATGGTTACAAACAGTGTTTAATGGACAGGAAAAATAATTAAAAAAATATCATGTAAAAAATAATTTTTTTATTAAGGAAAGAAAAATCGTGCCTTAAAAATTACGATAGACCGCAGATGTTACATACTTTTTTTACAAAATTTCTTTTCTGCCTACGATATAATATTTAAAAAGACATTTTATAAGAAGAAATAAAATCAGCAATTAGCATAAACTGGGAAAATGGGAATAACTTTGAAAACTGAGCTTTTTTTTCCTGAGATTGTAAACGATGTAGTTTTTGATAAAGATCATATTGAAACTGCTACAGAACACACTTTGCAATGGTTATGTGCTGCAATCTGTTAATAACGAATTGAAACAATACCAAGGTACAAATTGAACACTATTATTTGGTTGAAATGTTCATTTTGGTGGAAATTCAGACCCTTTTTTGGACCGTACCTAAAAAGGGACGCCAGGCATTAATGGGTTAAACTTTGCATTATTAATTTAGACAACAAAAACTGACCAATAAATATCCCGTTGTTTTTTATTTATTTTTTTCTCTTATTGTATTTACAGTTTATCACTATAAAATTAGCAATTTTACTGTTTATTACTATAAAATTGATTGTATTATACTGTAAAAACATTTTCTTTTTTTGCAGTGTACTTCATCGGGATCATTATAGATTTTTTATCAATTAAGAAATGAATAAAAAAGTTGTCTATCAACACATGAACCATTAACTTATTACTATATACAACTCTTTTTTTTTTTATTTTTGAGCCATAAGAAAAGGTGGTGTTAAAAATTCCTGTGTTCCAAGTATTCTTAACTACTTTTCAGAGACTTCTTTCCTTCTTCGAGAATTTGTTTAGTTCTTGTAAACTTAATCAGTTTTTGCAGCATGGAAAGGATCAAATTCCTTTTACACAAAAATCTTGCCACAAATCAGAGATTGAATAATTCGACAGGCGTTCATGAATATAAACAAGAATTCCTTTGAATACCGGGAAAACTCGCAAAATATATAAACTTTCACATTTCTCTTAAATCCCCAACTGAAATTCCCAATTTTTTCGTGAGAAAATAAAACTTCTGTTGAAGCCTTCAAAACCTGTGCAGCATTATCTGTGCATACACAAATATATAGAAAAGGAAGAATCTAAGCCAAAACTTCTGATATGGATCACAAAGTAAAAATAAAAGAGAAAAAAATGATATTCTATTCAAATCCTTTAAAATATTTTCTTCTTTAAATGGAATTTTACGTTCTTTTGTGAGAAATTGATTTTATTCTAAGAGTGCGAGATGAAGTCTGATAAAAAAAAAGTTATTTCATGTGCTCTGTGGGCTAAATATTAACGTTACAAACATATGTAAAGCAAATATTCAATTGACAGAACAGGAGGCTAAGTTAAGGAACTGTATAGTTATTAATTATTACATTATGAAGAGATATTTCCGGTCTTGTAGGCCGTGGTCGATGAGAAACATAAATATCAAACGTTTCGTTGGACACTGCGGTCGACATCATCAGTGAGTAGTTTTGGTGAGACTGATGCACTAGCTTCGGCCGCTCTAGTATTTAAGTAGACTGCTGATGGGTGCTGGCTCCTGATTGGTTGTTGTTTCTTCGGTCTCTGGAGCGGTCTGGATTCTGATTGAATGGATTTTCTGGTATGGGTGAGCCTCCGTCTATGTCTGGACCGCGGATCTAAGGGCGGAATGCCATGTTTTCGGTAAGTTGAATAGCCCGAAAATACCTCTTCATATTGACGCCGGCAGTGAAAGCTACAAGAAGTATTTAATTCGGGGAGGGGGGGGGCGCAAACTGCGCCATTGAAATTTTTAGGGGGCTGTGTTCATAAAGTTTTTTATAGGAATTCTTGTTCTTGGTAGCTCTGTCACTGTTAAAAATTCAGGAACCTTTTACGGTAAATATTACTGTGTAATTGATGTGTTTACAGAACGACATTTTTAACAGTAAATTGTGCCGAGAAAAATAAACGATTACAGCGCCAACTGATACATCACGTGACATATTGTGATTAGACTCTGCGGCAAATGGTGTGAACGGTTTTTTTTTTTTTTTTTTTGAGGAGAAAACTCAGCCTCATTACCTTCGGTGCTCCAGAACTTTTTGGCCGACATAAGCTGTTAAACTTCCCCTTTTTATCATGAGTTCACTCTTGTGCTTTCAGATATGAGGGAAGTTGTTGCACTTATGCGGATGGTTGAATCTTTTTTTGTCCCAATTAGGGATCAAAAACAGCAACATTGCCACTTTGAATCAGAAAAATGTAAATTTCAACATATTCAAAATCTCCAAATTTTTATCATCCCACCTCTACAAATTTTCTATCATTAGTATATTACAAAGAATTGTCACAATTTAGGACGAGATATCTCAACAACTTCAATTCAGCATTCAAAGAAAGCTCCCCTGAACTTACTCTAGGAATATCGTGTGGTGCAATGATCCGTTGTGTACAATCTTGCCAAGTTTTTGCGTAAAATCAAAACAGAAATCTAACATAACCTTGCCAGGAAACCATCAAACACTCTACAGTTTTTTTTTCCTTCCTATATTTCTTTTGTAACACTGTAAAAAATGAACCTTTTTTTACAGTATAATATTGGCAGCAGAGGTTCCAGATTAAAACTGTAAAATGCACAGTAATAAACTGTAAAATTAACAGTTTTGAGTTTATTACTGCAAAGCAGCAATTTTACAGTTTATTATCACACTTTTACAGTTTATCACCACAAAATTAGCTGTATTATACTGTAAAAACAACAGTATAATACTGGCAGCAGAGGTTCCAGTTTATTACTGTCGCATTTCAGTTTTAAACTGAAATTAGCAATTTTATAGTTTACTGCAGTAAAAATGGCAATTTATAGTTTATCACTGGAAAATTAGCAATTTTACAGTTTTTACTGTAAAATTTGCAATTTCTACAGTTTATTACCACAAAATTAGCTGTATTATACTGTAAAAACAGCATTCATTTTTACAGTGAGTAAAATATGCTAAACAATATGACTGTAAGACACAGAAGCACTTCAAATTGTAATATGATGACCTACACGCATTTTAAACTAAATCTTTTTAAATATTTAACAATAAATTAATAGATATTTTTAAATTCTAGATTGTGTATAAGCTTTTGTATTACGTTTCAAGGGATCATAAACGTAACACTACTTTTAGTTTTAGCATCAATGGTACTTCCTGAAATAGAATACAATTGAATGCGATAATGAAAACGTATAACTAAAAAAGTATAACATGCAAAATTAATCGCAATCAGACGTAAAATGTCGCCCTTTTGTCTACTGTGAATGAAATACAATCGAACTTATTCATTGAAATATCTCAATATAGTTCCACTCATCCGTAAAATAATTTTTCGCCGACGAATGCAGCTTCCACTACCATATCTGATTTGAGGCTAATTAGTTGTTCGATACCGGGAGCTCCTGAATTGCATTTCTACTGAATTCATTTCAAATTCGCAGCCACCATGATTATTGAAGATTTGCATTTAAATTCCGTCGTTTCAAAGGGGGACTCGGAGAGAGATTGATTTCGTGGCTAATTACGTACAGCAGAAACCACGAGTCCTCTCCTTACAATATTCAAAGCACCTTTATGGTATAAATTTGAATATCTTTCCAACATTGCAACATATAGATAAAGGCGGCTGTCCATTAGGGTGGAGCGAAAATGACCGAAAAAAACTTTTTTTTGAATTTCAACTAGCTTGATGTGTCAAAATGTGCCATTTGGTCACTAAAAGAGAGTGAAAATTTGAAGAGATTTGAAACATTTTTTGATCTCCCTTCGCGAGCTTTTATTTTACAATATTTGGTGACATTATGTAAAAAATTGACTACACATAAGACAAACTGTTTTTCAGTTTAGCCACCTTCAAGCACAACAAAATATCATAAATATAATAATTAATGCAGTAAACTATCAAAAAAATATTAAATAAAATAATGTATCACAAATGCAAAAATAAAATAAAATGTCAAATATTTACGAAGTGAAATGTGAAAATTCACGTTTTGTCTCAAACTTCGGCATTAACTCTCGCAAAGCAATTCGGGCACTGAC
Organism: Uloborus plumipes; assembly: GCA_038373865.1. NCBI lineage: Eukaryota > Metazoa > Arthropoda > Arachnida > Araneae > Uloboridae > Uloborus > Uloborus plumipes. The sequence continues at coordinate 106,318 of JAXGGA010002828.1, forward strand.
GAACCTATCTCGTGCTGTGTGCCCACAAACAGCTTTCGCCGCCTCTTTCACCAGCTTAACAAATCTTTCCACGCCTCGAGTGTGATTCGGAAATTTCAAGTTTTCCAACGGTTCCAATTCACTAATATATAATCTAAAAACTCGATTAGATGTAGTGATCAATCGCGAGTGGTCTAAGCAACCAGGGTATCTATTTGCTAAAGTAAAATTACATTCACCTTTGCTAATGCTATTGCACATTTTCAGTAGATAGCGTTGATCTGTGCTTAACTTCTTCGGGTCTAGATTGGACAGCTCCTCTATTAACTGCATGGGTTCAAAGGAAGTAACAGGCTGATTGGTGCACGTAGCAAGCCGTTTTGCGATATATCCAGAAAGTGCCCGTGGTCCTACAGTCGTGTCATCCATTGCATGGAAAAGATGGTTCAGAGGCAGCTCATTAGCGTGAAGCAGACATAACAGCCACTGCAGCGACTCTTTAATGTTTCCTCCAGTAGTAGTATAACATTTGCTCCATGACCTGTGTTCACATTCATGCCATCACACCCTATAACTTAAATGCTCTCCATTTGTACATTCTGCTCTATGAAACTAGAGACTATTGTCTCAGCAATGTCTTTGCTGAAGCTTGATGTCGGAGTAATGTGGCTGAAGTAAGAATAACCTGGCTGAGTCTGCGATGTTGCTTATATGTTCTTCTGTCAGGAGTTTTCTGTGGTACTTGCTGTCACTGTCGACTACTTGTGTCTAAGTTTGCTATTTTCGACCATCAAAATATATTTCTTCTGTGTCTTGATGCACCTGATTAATCTGATTATAATTTTGTTCGAGTTTCCTACGAGTTTTTATTCTTTCTCTACGGATCTTACTTCAATCTATTACTTTAGATCGGTCGATTGGCTACACGAGACCAACATCGTGCAGAACTGATGTTGCCAATGCAGCAGCCCATCTATCCGAGACTACGATCTGATCGCAAGCTTAAACAAGTGCAGGTAGAGAGATTGTCCTTTTCTTGCGTTTTATATTTTCTTTGCCTAGTCTCAATTACTTTTTTATCACGTACCTGTCATCCGTCACACTACCTAACGAGTGAGATTCCTCCTCGATACTGTCAGTATCGGCAAAATTGAATGTATTTTTTCTCTGTATGATACTTAGCTTATTTACTCGACTTAGAATGGCTACCTCTCTTTTAAGTTTTCTCCTCAATTTCGCTGTCTCTCTCTTATTTACACCACCAATTATGGTCTTTCTTGGTTCTCTTTGTGACCATGCAAAAAAATGCGTTCCTTTGCCGGAGCTTTAAATTCTTTGGGCAGTTGCAGTTTGAAGTCATCTCAAAGCTTTTACATTTGCTAAGATCAAACAGGCTGTTGGCTTTGTTACAAAAGTCCCTCAGTTTCCGCTAGTAGTTGATCTTATCTTTTTTCCCTTTGTAAACCTTTAGGATCGTATTGTATTTGTTGCGGAATAATCTCAGTTTTTCAATCGCATCTACGTGACTTACCGTTGGAAGTGAGACCTCTGTCCAGATCTCTTCCACATCATAACAAAGTTTATGCGTTATATCAAAAAAATAATGGGTATTTTCCATTTTCCGTCTTGTAGTTGCATGTATTTTTATAACATCGGTGTAAGTTGGAAAGTACTGGACGGAAAGTTTCTTGGAGAGCCAAATATCACACATGATACTTCGTCTCTTGTAACTGAAATCAATTTCATTTATGCAATAAATGTAATGTTTATTATTTCAAAATTAATAAAAAATATATTTAATATTATTATTCATATGATAGAAAATATCTCTTTGAAAAACAAATAATATACAACTGAAATTGATTTTTAGCTTAAAAATAGTTCGATTCCAATCAAACAGAAAACCGAAATAGTTATGGTTTCGTAGTTTCTTATTGTAATATAATAACAATGGTATTATTATAATAACAGTGTTATATCAAATATTAGCAATGCTATAATAAACTGTGTTGAATTCAGACTGAATCTAGTTACAAAGTCTTAAATGAAAATCCATCAATATATAATAAGAAACTAACTTTTGAATATCTACTACTTACAGGAGGGCTGCTGCAAAACTAATGATAACAGGCGGGAAAATAACCTATTATTTTTCTAATAAATACTTATGCCATCCATCGAAATTAAAGTGAAGTATTTAAAATGTCAATTTTAATAACTATCGATGCAAAAGGTGAAAAAAAATTGTAGGACAATCAAAAGTGCCCTACAAAGTCTTTTAATGCAGTATTCTAACAAAAAATCTCAAAATGTCAATTTTTCAGTGAGGCGAAGGGAGATCAAAAAATTGTCAGATGATATTGTGATTTTGCAGAATTGTTACTATTATACAAAAGGCACGTTTTCCGCATACAAGCTTAAAAAAATAAAATAAAAAGTTTTTTCGCTCCACCCTACTGTCCATCAGGATGGGCCGAAAAAGACTTTTTTTTTTTTTCGATGATGGGTATTGCTAAAAAGGTGTCACTGGCAGGAGCAAAGTGCATATAAGAATTTGAAAATTTTTGGTTAATTTCTTGTTCTGCAGCAATCGGCTTGAAGTTTGGAAAAAATGCATTTTTTTTCGAGATTTTTATCAAACTATTAAACTTTTTTTTCTATTATCGATAACGGGTAGGTGGAAAAGGTGCTGTTTAGGGCATAAAAATTCCATAAAAAATTGAGGTCTGTGGTATGATTCCTTCCGTTTCCACAAATGTCTAGAAGAATGGGCAATTTCCTGTTCTTTTTTCTACGTTTAAAATTAAATTTTGTCAAAACGTTAAAATTCGGTTTTCGCCATACTTATCTGAAATAACTCCATTGTTTGTTACATATAATGCATTTTTGGACTATAGGTGCTATTTTTTGAAATATAATTTCTTAAAAATCTCAAAAAACTGCATTTTTTCCAAACTTCAACGCAATTGCGGCAAATCACGAGATTGACGGAAAAATTTCAAACTCTTTGTATGCACTTTGCCCCCCCCCCCCCAATGGCACCTTTTCCGTAATACCCATCATCAAAAAAAAAAAAAAAGTATTTTTCAATCCACCCTACTGACCATGAATGGTGTCACTTTATTTTTCAATATTTTTAAATTTGATGAATTAGTTATTACTTTCATGCTCTTTCGGTTTAATTCGTTTTCATATGGCATTCATTCCATTATTTTTCGCTCCAAATTAACGCTGCTCTCGTAACTTTCGTTACCAGTTTTTGCCTGCCATGCACTATTTAACATTGTGTCTATAGGATAGAAGAGAGATTTAAGAGATATTGACAAATTGGCATCATTTTTGGCCCCAAATTCAGCGGCAAGAAATCGCTGGCGGCTTAACCTCGGGCAATCTACTTTTAACATTTGAATGCAGTATAGCCCCTGGACGGATCTAGAAATATTTCTAGGGAGTTCCAATTGATTTTATTGAGAATAATGTTTTTAGCCTTTTTTTTTCTTTTAAATTTCTTTAACGTTACCTCTTTTGTTCTTTTTGTATTTCTATAATCTATAGTTTATTTTCTCTGCAGAACTATTACAACAACCCTCTTGAACCTATTGGCTTGAAATGGAATCAGTTCCTGTACTGTCTAACGCAGGAGGGGGCCAATCTTTTCGGAAAGTGTACCACTTTCTGAAGAAAAAAAAATCGCTCGTTACTTTGAATTTTTTCAACAAGCTGAGAAAATACAAAGGAGTGAAAAAGACGTTATTTACTGGCTGATTTTTTACTAAATATCATGTTTCTTCTATGTTGGTCCGAGTAGTGAAAAGGCTAAGTATAGGGAAAGCTCGATGACTTAAAACTCTAGCAGTATACCAGTTAGAACTCGTATTTTGCTAAGACAGTGCATCCCCCCCCCCAGGTCAGCAACAAAAGATACATTTAAGTCCTTGGCACAATGAATAAGTTGTAAAAGAAACTGGACGACGCAAATCAAGATTTTTTTTCGGCAATATCGAAATTATCGTTCGCGCGTCGTATCTGTTCATTGTCACACGTTTTCATTCAAAGCTAATGATAAGTGTTGCTCCTGTCACCTATGAAAAGCAAGACTACATCGATAAATAAAGCTATTGACTACATTTTGACGTAGTATACTTATATTCGCGTGCTACTTTTAATACTACGCCGTGCGTTGGTAATCCCTGACATAGATCTACATACGGACGAATTGCTAACTGATTTCTTGTTTTACTTCTTTATTTCTCGAGATAATGTAGACAAAAGTAACCAAGTAAACTTTCAATTGCTCCAGTCCATTTGAGCTGTTGGCACCAATATCGAATCAGCATCTGCTTCTGTTCAGGTCTACCAATGAGCCAACTTTGTTTGATTTTGTGTTATATCTTGAGCAAGCAGAAAACGTTCGATTGCTTTACACCTCCAGGAGGTATTAGCGTTGAAAGCTAATGGGCACCCATTTACACGGGGATAAATATGTATAGCAAATTTCGTTCGGTTTTATGACGTAATTTGGTTCTAGAGACCACAAAAACTGGTTTACTCATTTAAAGATACACAGGCACGCACACAGACATAGTCCAAAAAAAAAAGCCGGCCAAATACACCTCAACACTTGCAAATCTGTCGAAATCGCAAAACTTTCAAGAATCCAATACTTTTTCCTTATATTAGATACGGAAAAAGTAAAAATAGACAAAAATAGATTCAACGTCTCATATTTCAATGGACCTTAAATCCACCGAAATTCGAAACATTTCACAAATCCAATACTTTCTTTTACGTATTAGATACGGAAGAGAAAAAAAAGAAGATAAAATATTTCCTTTCTGTTCTGGTCACATGACGAATAAGAATACAACTCTACAGCGGATTTGGATGAAATCAAAAATTACCAGTCCTGTTTATTGATTAATGAAAAATAAAAGAAGAAACGTCTTTTCCTGAACTGTTAAAAATGAATGTTGTTTTTACAGTATAATACAGCTAATTTTATTGTAATAAACTGTAAAAATTGCGAATTTTACGATAATAAAGTTTCTACTTTTACAGTACTAAATTGTAAAATTGGCAATTTTACAGCAATAAACTATAAAATTGCTCATTTTTCAGTTTATTACCGTGCGTATTACAGTTTAAAGCTGGAACCTCTGCCAGTATTATACTGTTGTTTTTACAATATAATACAGCTAAATTTTACGGCAATAAACTACAAAATTTCTAACTTTGGTGAAAAACTGTGAAATTGCGAGTTTTACAGTTTATTTCTGTGCTTTTTACAGTTTTAAATTGCAACGTCGGCTGCCAGTATTATACTGTAAAAAACACAGCTCATTTTTTTTCAGTGTAGAGAATACAATATTTTTACTGTGTCTTTATTTTAAAACTCAAATTTTAAACAAGGTTTTATTCGCTTTTCGTTCTTCAGTATGATATATCCAGACAAATGCTTTAACGAGGCACAAAGTAACGAGGAATTGCTATTTTAACTCAAATTCCTAAACTTTATCTATGAGGCAGTTAGAACGCAGCAGACCCACTTCATTAGATCATATATTGGAGCAAGGGTGCCCACAGGGGGGGGGGGGATTATGGCGCAAGTTGCGCCATCAAAATTTTTTTTTTTTTTTTGGGGGGGGGGGGAGATTTTTTAAAACTAATTTGTTCATTTAATTAAATTATTTATTCGTTTATTTTTTTAAGTTAAATTATTTACTGATTTTTTTTAAATAAAAATTATGCATTAATTTATTTTTAATTTAAATTATTTCTTTTATTTCTTTATTGTTATTTTTTGTTTATTTATTTATTTATTTATTTTTTTTTTTTTGTGTGTGTGTGTGTGTGTGTGTGTGTGTGAGAGAGAGAGAGAGAGAGAGAGATAGAGTGCTTGGAATGTCTGGAAGAGTAAAAAAAGCGATCCTATTCTGCGCATAATTAGTACTTTAAAAAATAAATAAAATAAATAAAAAAATAATAGGTGTAATTTAAAAATAATAATAATAATATTTAAAAAAATAAATAAATAATATTCAAAAAAATGAATAAATAATACTTAAAAAATAAATAAAAAATTGGGGGGTTATGAAAATTTTGGGGGGGGGGATTTGCGCCATTGAGCTTGGGGGGGATGGGGACCCCTGTATTGGAGAATTTAGAATGACGATGTTTCCGGATTTCTCGGCGACTCTGGAATTCAACGAATATGTGCTCGTAAATTGATTAAAGAAAAACAAAAGAAGAAACGTCTTTCTCTGGAGAATACAATATTTTTACTGTGTCTCTTATCTCAAAACTCAAATTTAAAACAAGATTTTATTCGCTTTTCGTTCTTCAGTATAATATATCCAGTCGAACGCTATAACGAGGAATTACTATTTTAACTCGATTTCCAAACTTTATCTATGTAGCAGTTAGAATGCAGCAGACCCACTTCTTTAGATCATGTATTGGGGAATTTAGAATGACGAGGTTTCCGGATTTCTCGGAGAATCTGGAATTCGACGATTATGTGCTCGTAAAATGATTAAAGAAAAACAAAAGAAGAAACGTCTTTTCCTGGTCAATACAATATTTTTAATGTGTCTCTTATCTCAAAATTCGAATGTAAAACAAGATTTTATTCGCTTTTCGTTCTTCAGTATACAGACGAACGCTATAACGAGGAATTACTATTTTAACTCGATTTCTAAAGTTTATCTATGTTGAAGTTAGAATGCAGCAGACCCACTTCATTAGATCATGCATTGGGGAATTTATAATGACGATGTTTCCGGATTTCTCGGTTACTCTGGAATTCGACGATTATTGTGCTCGTAAACTGATTTAAAAAAAACAAAAGAAGAAACGTCTTTTCCTAGGGAATACAATGATTTTACTATGTCTCTTATCTCAAAAAACAAATTTAAAACAAGATTTTATTCGCTTTTCGTTCTTCAGTATGATATATCCAGACAAACGCTATAGCGAGGTGCAAAGTAACCAGGAATTACTATTTCAACTCGATTCCCAAACTTTATTTACGAAGCAGTTAGAATGCAACAGACCCACTTCATAAGACCATATATTGGGGAATTTAGAATGACGATGTTTCCGGATTTCTCGGCGACTCTGGAATTCGACGAATATGTGCTCGTAAATTAACTTTAAGCGCGGTACTTCGGCTACCTCCAGAAGGAAGGAGCTCTCACGTTTATTGCAGATAACAAGATAGGAGTCCCTCGATCAAGTGGATCCATAAAAAGAAGCGAAGGCAAAACTCTTCCAGGAATGCACCATTCGCTTCCGTGCCAATAAAATCCCGCCCGGAGAAGTCTAAACGGGAGATTTCCGTTGGTTATGGTGCTTTAACTCTTTGAGGAGTATTAACAGTGAGCGTGGAGAGGGTGGGGATAATAGTAGGTCTTTATTTCTGAGACTCTTTTGAAGATTTTTGAAGTAAAGGATAGAATAAATGCATACATTTAACATTTTGCTATGTTATTGCTAGAAAACAAGTTTC
>JAXGGA010002829.1:0-113798 GCA_038373865.1 Uloborus plumipes
GTCTCCCAAAAATTTTTTAGCAACTAATACGCTGTGTTTATTATTATTATTTATTTATTGAAGGGCTTGAGAGATGAAGTGGATAAGGGACAAAACAGAAATTGCGAGTAATTAAAGTTTGAAGTTTTATTGTTGGAGCTGTTGCAGCTTTTTTGTTTTCTGGTTTTTTCATTAGTGTGCGTAAGAAAGTGGTTTATAGAACATCTACTGTTTGATTTACCAAGTTTTACTCGCTTACTTGTATCTATTGCTCATCATTGTACAGAGTGTTCAATTTTTTTTAATGTAACTAAGCCCCTTCATCCTCCAAGCTCTTCAATTCATACCACTAGCAGAATATAATTCTATATCCCCCCCCCCCCAAAAAAAAATCCATTCCAAACAATTCCATAAATCATGTGCATCTCTGTGTAGAAGAGAAAATAATGGATTTCATGCATTTTCAAATCCCTACTAAATTATTACACAAGTTATTTAAGTTATAACTTTAAAAGATAAAACTTATTGTTATCTTTTAAAATTATAACTTAAAAAACTAGTTTTATTTGTAAAAAAATTGATTTTTCAATTTTTTTACAATTTTTACAGCAAAAAAAAAAAAAAAAAAGGAAAACACTTTCTTTTCCCCCACCACCTCAAAATTTACAGAAATTTCACAGCTCTAGTGGTATTAATAAGATTCAAAGTCATTTTGTGTAAAAAGGAGCCCGCGATTATATTTAGAGCTCGTTTAGAAACAGGCGCTTCCACTTGAATTCAGAAAGATAAAGAGCAATGTATGTAACAGCTTCAGTATGTGGTTTTATTTTTAGGTGGACTTGAGCTTTTTAGGAGTAGAGCAGTGAACTCACTTTCGTTTACTAATGAGCGAAGATTTTAAAGCAGTGGTCCCCGACATGTTTCAGCCCATCGCCCACTTCTTGCGGTTGAATGACACCACTTGTTACTACACCTCCATCCACCTGCACTACCTTTCTTCATTGAAAACCATTGAAGGGATAGTAAACATTGACATTATAAAAACATAAGTGTTTAGATGTAATCTGAAATAATATTTTTACACAGTGAAGTAAGTTTATATTATCACTTCTAAAGTAAATCAATAAATAAAAATACCTTTTTTACACTCCCCTTTCCCTTTTTTTTTCTTTCCTTCACAAAACTAAGTGATAGGTTTTTGAAAGGAAATACTTAAGATCATTGGCCGAGGGACGTTTCAAAAGCAGAAGTGCATTAAAAAAAATTATTTTGTAATTTGAATTGGAATCTGATGCAGTTAGAGAAAAACTAACGCTTGTGCATCTTAGTCAGATCAACGCAAATCATATTATCACTACTTAGCAGGAAAGCGCAAAAATGTTTGTATAGTGCATACAAAGTTTGGGCTTCGCGTGCTCTTGACGCAAATAAATAATTATAAAGAATTTGGAAAAATGGAATTCCATTGTTATGGCTTAATGCGTTATACGATTCTTCATACAATGCAGTTAATAATAATCTGATAATTGTCATTAATACGCTTTTATTAGTTTCACATGTGGGTTTGTTTGTTTGTTTGTTTGTATGTATGTATGTATGTATGTATGTATGTATGTATGTATGTAGCTCTGAATATAAGATAAAATTAACGTTCTTTACAAGTATAAAAGTAATATATTTAATACTATTACTAATAATACTAAAGGCTAAACTGTTACAGTTACATGCTGATCTATTACAAGTGTTTCAGTTGTTTATATGTAACTCTGAATGAAAGATAAAATGCACGTCCTTTGCAAATACAAAAGTAATATATTTAATACTATTATTGATACTAAAGGCTATATATTACATGTTGATGTATCACAAGCGTTTCAGTTGTTTGTATGTAACTCTGAATGAAAGATAAAATGCACGTCCTTTGCAAATACAAAAGTAATACATTTAATACTATTATTGATAGTAAAGGCTATATATTACATGTTGATGTATCACAAGTGTTTCAGTTGTTTGTATGTAACTCTGAATGAAAGATAAAATGCACGTCCTTTGCAAATACAAAAGTAATACATTTAATACTATTATTGATACTAAAGGCTATATATTACATGTTGATGTATCACAAGCGTTTCAGTTGTTTGTATGTAACTCTGAATGAAAGATAAAATGCACGTCCTTTGCAAATACAAAAGTAATACATTTAATACTATTATTGATACTAAAGGCTAAACTATATTACATGTTGAGGTATTATGAGTACATGTAAACTTATATTCAATAGTTTTGAACATCAGAGGGAAATCCGAGTATCATGTGAAATATTTTGATTAACTCTAAAAGCGTATTTTTTAGTTTTTTTAAACCATATTTAAAAATTATTTTTGTACTTACATATCTTAAGACTGGCTATGTGGTACAGATATTGAAGAGGCTTACCTATTGCTCTCACCTGCATAAAAGGTCCTAATCTCTATCTCATTCTGAAATCAAACCATACAGCTTGAGCAGGGGTTCCCAAACTTTTTTGGTCCATGGACCCCTTGCTGAGTTTTCCAGTTTCTCGTGGACCCCCTTCCTAAGGGCCGTTCCAAAACTAATCAGGCACAGAAATAATAGAACTGAAGCATCCTTAAACTGCGAATTATATGGTTAAGTTCCAATACAGATGTTCCAAAATAACCAGATGAAAGCAAGATATGTGTAAATATAACAAGATCTATAGTAAAAGGCGAAAGATTAGCAAGAAGTTTACAGGGAAACAAGAGCATAAAAAACAAGATAAATCAGAAATTTACCCAACAGTATCAGAGCTTTTTAATATTGATTTTTTAAACAATCAAAAACTCCTTAAAACTTTCCAAAAATTCAGTTTGACAGTTTTAGTGAAGAGAAAAAATTAAAATTAAAATGAAAAAAAAAAAAAAAACAGATGAAAAGAAAAACGTAACATTTTTATTCAAACTTTCATAATAATAATGGCACAAAATTTAAACCAAGTACACATCTTCCTACATAGATACATGGGAAGAAAGAAGACTTTTTAGTGGGAGGGGTGAATTTGGTGTATCGACAGCAAATTTTTAGTATTTGGCTTTAGATTTGTGAGACATAACTTTAAATCTCTCCGATCAGGGGCTGGCAGTATGTTTCTTATTTTTTAAAGAAAATTGGTGATTGAACTTAAATTTGTTTGCACGAGGTATGAAGATGTAAAAGCTTACAGAAATTTTCTTGTGATATTCCAAAGGTAGGATAAGTTATAGATGTGTCTTTCTGGAGACAGAAATAGTGATCTCCTTTCCCGAACTCTACCTTAAGTTCTTCATTAGTGCTTATTCCAATCAGCTCTTCCTGTAAAATGTCAATTTTTCAAAATCATTAAAGCTATTGATAATCCGCAAAGACATCAGTGCCAAAAAGTTTTAAAAATAATAATAGTAAAAACCTTGTCAAGCATGATCTTTTTAACATCCAGTGTACTTAGAAGTGTACATGGTATACATGTACTTCAAAGTGAAAAAGTAACTTATTGAAGTTCTCATCATTTTCTTCATACAACTGCGAAAATAATGTACAGTGGTAAGTATTATTACGAATTTTGTTTATTGCATTTGTTACAAATTGTAGCAATTGATGCAGGCTGTTCAGATTTTTTGCTAAAGGTCCTGACTCGTGGACTCCTATTTGTATCTCGTGGACCCCCAAAATTGTTCTTTCGTTTCCCCTTGCAAACTACGAGGGACCCCTGGGGGTCCCTGTGGACCACTTTGGGAACCCCTGAGCTAGAGCAAAGAATTTTTGGATTTTACTATGTTTTTATTAACTTGATTTGGTGTATGTCTGTTCGGGAGAAATCTTACAACTCAATTTTCACCTACTTTCTGTGATTGGGTTTGTCTGAAATTTTGTATGTAACCTCAAAACCGATGACAATGCTGGAGAATGTGAATAAAATATACATTAGGTGAATCATTTATTTCTAATTTAAACATGATCCAGTCAAAAGAATCTGAGATAAGCCAGAAATGTATCGCAAATCTCTGTCAATATTTCCTTGTCGTGTTTAAAATCGACTGCAAAATTTCATAAACAATATTAAAAATCAGAAAATAATTGTTTAAATAAAAAGTTTTAAAATTTACCATGTTCTTAAAATGGACTATTAAAAAATCATTTATCTCAGCCACACCTAGATTTAAAGCCCCATAGAGACTCAGAACATCTACCATAAGGGCGGGTACTTACTGCGTCATACTTGAGCTCTGCCTTAAAATTTTCCAGTTGTAGAGTATCAATAAGCAGTAGCTTGCTGGTGTTCTAGTTTCACATAAGCTGTCAGTTTCTTTAGCTCTGTTTGCTCTATAAGAGGATTTTTGCCTCCAGCTCATTTACTTCCTATTCAATGCTGACGAGTGCTAAAAAGCACGAAACTGCAGCCCATGGATGGAATAGACGAGTTGTTGGTGTGTTACACATCTGACATATTACCCGGAAAGATGTGTGATTATGAACTTTTACTCGCTGTTAAAATGTATGATTAAAAGGAAAAACATGGGATGCGAGTTCTACATAACCATAAGAGGTATTAAGAGTTGCAATCAGTGAGAAAACTTTAAACATCAGTTAATATTATTTGGAAGTGCACTAAGATTGCCCGTTAATTTTTAACTGACTTCAAAAAGGAGGAGGCTCTCTATTCGTACTGTATGTATGTTTTTTAATGCAACTATTAAGTTTTGCTTGCGCCATAGGTTTTTCCTTTTAATAATTTAAGTATTTTGATAGCTCTTAAATATTCCCAAACGCACACGTTTTCAGATAATTTTTAAGAAGTTCTGAATCTGTATAGGGCTTTAAATCTACGAGCGGCTTAGGGAAATGAAATTTTAGATTTTTGTGCGGTTTAAAAACATGGAAAATTTCAAACTTTTTTTATTTAAATAATTATTTTTTTAAAAACTTCGGCATTGTTTGTTGATTCTTATAGGAATTGCAAAGAATTGTTACTATAAATACTATTAAACATATTAATTGGTGAGGTAAAAATAAATTAACATCGTTTTCGAAAAGGAAAACGGCGAAAAAGAACTTCGAATGTAGCGTGTTAAAATTCCCGCCTCTATTCTCTGCATTCAAATATCTGGCACTGTCTCTGCTTTTAAATCGGTCTGTTAATAAGTTATTGCACCCTGCGAAGCTGATTCAACCTGAGTTTTTAGTTCGGTGTGTCTTACTAAAGCTTCCTTTTGAATCGTGGATTCTATTTTGGGGATGTTCAGACGAACTTTTCTTTCTTTTTTGCTTTACCCCGTTGCAGAAAAAGCGAAAGGTTTACGTTTTACGTCTCGCGCTAAACTTCTTTTCGATGACTAAAGCGAAGTTGTTCCAAACTTTAAAACTTTTTGCGTAAAAAAGGTGTTTTTGTGTTTTTTGTCATCGCATTTAAAAATGTGCCAGTTAACTGAACAAAAATTTGCCTTTAACCCTTTAGACATATGACCCTTAAGTTCAAAATATTTGAAATAAATTGTAAAATATAAATGATTTACTTTAACATGATTCATACAAATGATGGTACTATGTATTTTTCATATTATTTAGACATAATAAAATAAATATCAGCCGCCAAATATTATTTTTAAAAAAACTAATTTTATTTCGAAACATCTCAAATGAAGTACACCGATTGAAAGCATCGCATCATCTACCGTGCTTCAGTTTTTATCCAGATTACTCTTTAACTGAAGATTAAATGTAAATAGTGTCATTAAACATTCAAAGATTTCTGTGTTGATTAATAAATAAGAAAAACTTTGGATAATAGTTGTAGTTTTGCATCTCTACTAGTACTTGTATAAATACATATCGCTGTTTGAAATGAACAGTGGCATATTTGCAAAACACTACTTTTCATTAGAGCGTTTCAAAGTTTTTGCAGTAAAACGGTATTTTGAAGTAAAATGGTATTAAGTACTTATGCCGAATCAACTTACAGAGACATAGATGTTCCTCCTCCAAGCAATTTCTTCAGAACTGACCCAATGGCGGCTGTGTCGTTGCTTACTAGTAGAAGCGCGCCAAAATAATAACTATGCACAACGACATTAACGATTGCTGTGTCATATTTTGAAACTAGAGATATGCCGATATTACCACAAGAAAGAGTAAAATAAATTGAATTTTTTGATGTAATAAAAAAAATCGATTTTTGTAGATGCACTGTTCATTTCAAGCAGCGATATGTTCCATCAACTCACAAAAAATCTACAGAACAAATTTTCTCAAAACGTGGCAAACGTTTTTTTTACGTTACCATTTTATACTTTTATGCATGAAAAAAATATCCATTCTCTATCGGAAAGCTGATGCTCTTTAAGTCTTTCAAGGCTGATGGTACAAAATATGTCCCACATTTTCTATAACTTCAGTTGCTTGGTGGATTTTTTTTAATTAAAAAATTTTTTCAACATGTGCCTAATAACACATTAATAACCTATGGAGGGTTTTTTTCTTTATTTTTAATTTTGAAAAAAAAAAAAAAAAGAGCATTGTACGGGTAAGGTAATTATTTTTCAAATAATTCTATGACTGAAAGAATTAAAAGTTCGTGAATTCGCAGGAAATTGGGTTAGGTATTGAATAAAAGAAGGGGGTAAAGATTGCTTCGTCAACTATGTTACCGTATTCCGTAGCTAAAAATGACACAAAAATGTAAATTTAGTTGACTAAATGGAACAATATTTAGAACAATGAAATAATATGGTGGTTTATTAGCATTTAGAAAAATAAATAAACTTCCTGAAACTCCACTAGTATAGATTATTGGGCATACATAACATACATGTCATGTATGTACTGAAAGAAAACCAAAAATTTGCTTATTGATGAAATTTATCTTAGGGAATTATATTGCTTAGATATATTTTTAATCGAATCTCGATTGAACGTCTCCCGTGCTTAAATAATACTTCATATATGTCTCCCCCTTCTCAATGAAATTTGCTTAAATAAGCCCTTGATTGAGTTTTACTTCTCATCAGTACACAGAAATGTCCGAAAGTAAAATTTAACGAAAATGCCTACCAAGTTTTTCTGATTGATTATTTAATGAAAGCTAAAGCTAGCTATTTTTTAAAAGTAATTATTTGCTATTTTTTTATGAAATATTATTCCTTGATTTTAATAAATCTTAGATTATAATTTCGATCCGTATATATTTCATTCCTTATTTTCGTGAATAAATATAGTTAATTCAATTTAAAATAAACTTTGAAATACTTTAGTAATTTATTATTTTATCTAAAATTAATTAGTATTTTTTATTCCTAATCCGACCCTATTTTTCTAACCCCTCTCCTCCCCCCCCCTTAAAAAAACTAACACACTTTGCTTTAACTACTTATGTTTCTCAATTAGCTATTCCTGTTCTCAAAATTCAAGGATTTTTTAGGACAGCAGTTCCCAATCTTGATCTACCCGATGGTCGCATTTCATATTAAAATGATTCCCATTTGCCAGAACCCATATGAAATTCTAAAATATAATTTCCTAAATAGCGTAAGAAAATATAGAAAAGGAAAGGAAATTAAAAAAAAAACAGTAATTGCATCATTGCTTGATGCTTCTTATTATTTTTATTCTTTTGTTTTGTCGTGTGCCAGCCAGGCTGGCAATTTGGGGTGCGCTGCTTCACTTTCCCAACTGTACCGTAATTTGGTGTGAAGTCCGACTTCCACAGTACACGAATGCCATAGAGACCCGTTTATAGGGTAGGCAACCTTTCACACCAACACATTCACACAAAGAAGGGACATGGACAGGAGAGAGAAAGCAGACCCATGCCCAAGCCGGGACTCGAACCCGGGGCCACACCATCCGTGGCAGACTGCTCTGACCACTAGACAAGGTGGCCGGCTACTTTTATTCTTATTACTTTTATTAAATGCATCTGTTTTTTATAAATTACTTTCGGGATAAAAGCAAATAAAACAAAGTTAAAAGCACAAATGAGCAGGAATACTGCAGACACGCGTTTTGGTTCTACAGGGAACGGCTTAATGCAAAATTTTTGAGCTTATTTTCAAGAACAAAATTTTTTTAAACACATTTCTCTGTCACTCAAAATTCGCAATATTGCCAGAAAAGTACTTTTCGATTTGAAACATATTTTTTTAAGGGGGGGGGGAGATGGATCAGTTTCGTCAGCTGAATGTGGCCTGCGGGCCGTAGTGCCGTAGGTTAGACACCACTGTTGGTACGTCCAATACTTCTAACAAACGGAAAATTGTTTTCCCCGCACAGCTTCGTCTCACCATAGGTAATTTTCACATAACCAAAGCCAAAAATCTCAGGAATGAAGCCAAAGTTGCAACCCTGTGCTCCGAAATCTCGCCACGCTCGTGTCGAGTTCTCATGGTCGTTCATTGAAGAGGAGTGAGCGAAGGGCCTTGTCACGTGACCAGGAACTCTCAGACGGCAAGGTTCTGAGAACTGCGCAGTATTCACAAACTTCGAT
This sequence comes from Uloborus plumipes, assembly GCA_038373865.1. Lineage (NCBI taxonomy): Eukaryota > Metazoa > Arthropoda > Arachnida > Araneae > Uloboridae > Uloborus > Uloborus plumipes. The sequence goes on from JAXGGA010002829.1 coordinate 8,495, forward strand.
TCAACTCAGTGGATCCACGCGACTTTTGCTGCTGGAATTTTCATGGGAAATAGTTGCTAGCAATTTAACATACTTGAGGCTATCCCAAGGCAACTGAATTTGGTGTTGTCGGTTTTTCCGTAGTGTTTTTTAAAATCTTTTTTCTTTTTTTGGTCTTCGCAACTTCGGAGATATTTCAGCGCAACTTCTCCATTGGTGAGTAAAAATTTGTTTCAAGCACAAATTTATAATTTCTAATTTTCTTTGAAACTAATTTTCAAAAAGGATTTTCTTGAAAGAAATTGCTAGATTACATGAAATTTAAATGATCCTTCAGGATAGTATATTTTTATCACATATATTCAAAAAATATTTTACGTTTTTTCAGAAAACCCCATAAATCAAGATATTTTTTTGGAAGTTAATTGTAAACACCAATTTTTAACTTGGCTTAGGATAAATTTTCCAGTTAAGTAATTCCATGTGAGCTAAAGTGTCCTAAATCTGACATTTTCAAATAAAACAAACATTTAGAGCATTACCAATTTTCTAAAACAGTTTTAAAATTAAATTTTTCTTTCATCTTTGCTAAGAAAAGCTTATTCAAAATTATTTGAGAGAATAGGTGTTTCTTCAAATATTTTGATTTAAAAATTTGGCTTTAGAAACTTTTTCGGGTATCAGCTTTAGGGCACTTCAATTCAATGAAAATGTTTTGTTAACTTAATCCATGGAATGTTTATTATTGTTTAAAATGGTTGACTTTATATGTGTAAAATTCGAAAGTCTTGAAATTTGCTTTGTGTAAAAATTGTAATTTTTGCCTTTCCATTTATATATAATGCGTACTCATAGTTTACTTTTCCCAGCTGATTAGCTGTATTTTAAAAAAATATATTATCTCTAAAAAAACACAGTAAAAGTATACATTGACCATGTAAAAAGAACGAAATTTACAATATCCGTTTTCAAATTACGAAAATGTGATGAATATTTTCTATATTTTTTTTTCAATTCAAATACTATGTACAATTCTTCTCTTATGTATTTATATTTATACCCTCATTTTTCTTATTTCGAAAGTATATTTGAGTGAGTTATAATATTTGTGCGTTACGAAGAAAATAATGTTAGTCGCCTCACGATTATTTCTTTTTGCCCACTAAAACAAAAATCTGGTATCTGGCGTAAGGATTTGCCTCCCCGCATGAAGTACCTAAACACTTTTATTATTTAGTCTATAAACAATTCTTAGATGTAGATGAACATTAGGGTGGGGCGAAAAATAAAAAGTTTTTCAGATCAACTTCTAATAGTTGCCAAAAGTTGTCTTTGGTGATAGTTAGCTTTTTTGCAAAGTTTGAGAAAACGGTTAATATCTTCAGGGGGCGCTGCGATCGCAAAGTTTTACCATAGCTTTGTTATGGATTTTATGGTTAAAATATCAAAAAGAATGCCTTTAGCTAGTCTCTTTGCGTTTTTTTTTACTCAAAAGATGTTTTCATGCATTAAAAGCATATGAAATGACTCAGAAACACTATTTAATATGATATATTTATTTTTAAAAAAATCACTTTTTTCACGTTATTGTTTCTTTTTAAAGTCTTGAATTATAAATATATCATATAAAATATTTTTTGTGAGTTATTTAATATGCTTTGAATGCATGAATATATCTTATGAGTAAAAAAATGCAATGAGATTAGCTAACGGCATTGTTTTTCATATTTTAACCATAAAATCCCGATAAAAACAATGATAAAACTTTGCGATCGCAGCGCCCCCTGAAGATATTAACCGATTTTTCTCAAATTTTGCACAAAAGCTAACTATCACCAAAGACAACTTTTGGCAACTATTAGAAGTTGGTCTGAAAAACTTTTTATTTTTCACCCCACCCTAATATCCCCCCATATCTTTGCCACCATGCTAAACTAACGAATGTGAAAATTGGCACTTTTCAGGAGAGCCAAAACACTGCATATAACTTTTTCCCGCCTGACGTGTTTGGTTATTTTCAATTTTCAAACTTTTATAGATATCTTTAAGTGTAAAACTATCGTTCGAAGGTATCTTTTAAATTTTAATTATTTGTAAAATTCGAACTTGAAAAACGCGATTTTTCACATTCGTTATTTTAGCAAGGTGCCGACGATATACAGGACTGTCCTAAGAGACGAGAGACGACAGCGTCCGAGGCGAATATTTTCACCCCCCCCCCCGGTACTCAGAGAGAAACCAAGTTAGCTATAAAACTTCGGTGTACGGTATTGGATGAACATTTGTCTCCTTTTAAAGCCGTCAAATGAGCTACCAAAAGAGGGCTTATAATCAAGGGAAAAGTACCGAACACTTTTACATTTGATAGCTATATAATTGAATATGCATTATCTGTGTACCAGAAAAAAAAAAACAGCAATACCATCCAATGTGCAAGAAGTTTAATTATTACTATTTAGGAAAGAGTTATACCTAACGATTATGAAAAGCATTATTATAATGTAGAAAAAGCTTAATTTACGGCGCCCTCTCATATCTCAGCTCCCGAAGCGATCGCCCCACTCGCCCCTCTTTTCGGACGGCTCTGTACAAGGATTGATGCAAGGGCGGATACAGAAAATTTTCAAGGGAGAGGCGATTGATTTTATTTCTTTCCTTTTACTATGTATTCTGGTTTGTAAATATTGATCACATAGGTTTCGGACTTCAATTTCGAAACATTTCCGCCGGAGAGCCCAAACTTCCTTCAGCATCTTTAAAACTCGTCTAAAATTAAGTTTTTTGAACTTAAGTATTAAAAATTTACTGATGGAAGGCCCCAAGAGAGGGCGGTCGCCCCATCGCCCCTCCCTTGTATCCGCCCTGATGAGAAATGCTGCTAAGTCGTAAGTTTTGGTTTGGGTTTCCGAAACAAAAAGTCTTGTGTCCCTGTCTATACTAAATACTTACTACAGTATTCTTTCTGATTTTCTATTTTTTTCAATGTGTTTTTTTGCACGAAATAGTTTCACGACAAAAGTAAGGACAGTTAAGTATTGATTTTTTTTTATTGCTGCTTGTGTGTTAGAAATATGTTTTTGGCTAGCATTTTTTAATTTTATAGCTAACTTTCAAACGAAACGCTACGGTTTTACCATTATGAAACAATGCTCTTTCGTAATCAATTTGACAGCTATTGTGAAATATTAAGAAATAATTTTATTATTTAAATAGAAAAAAGAAAAAGCGAATATTCTTTTTCGCAAATTATTATTGTGAAAACTGAAATTAAGTTTAGGAAAAAAAAATGTTTTTCGTGTAAAATGAATCACCATGTTTCTAAAAACATTAACAACTAAGGTATTTTCGTAGTGCAGAAAAAATGTGAAAATTGCGCTAAGGCAATTGGATATTTAAGAAATAATTTTTACTGGTAATGAATGATAAATAATTGTTTGAGATGGTCGTCCTTATAATCACGATTTTTATAATGGGTACGTTTTTGCGGTCGTGTCCCTCCAACCTCGTGCGCCCCCTCGCTCCGCGGGGGCTGCGGGTGTACTCTGTACGCCACTGCTTACTTTGATTCAGTTTTGAACCGGGCGAATCCAGAAATGTTCCAAGGGAGGGGCGATTGATTTTTTTCCTTTACTTGCCAATTTTTTTTGCCATGCATTCTTGTTAACACATGTTGATTACAAATATTTTGGTTTTCCGTTTCTAAAAAATTCCAGATCAGAGCCCCGAATCTCCACACCCTTTCTCATATATCGTCAAAGATAAACTAAAATTGCCTTTTTTGAACTTCAAAATCTAAAAACTGCTGGTGAAGAGTCCCTCACGGGAGGGGCGATCGCCCCCTTCGCCCCTCCTTTGTATCCGCCCTTGGCGAACTAGAGGCCATGTCAGCCTAAGTTTGAAACTATGGGCCTGGCTCTTTGGAAGATCCGGTGTGGAATCGGCGTGGTATAAACTTTATGAATTTCAGGGGTAAGGAGGTCCAGTAGCCAAACTGACAAGGGGCTCACCGTAGCTCTCGACCGCCCTAGTTTTTAAATTTATTTTTGATCTTTATCGATTATTCCTTTTTTTCTTGGCATTGACGAAAGAGCTCTTCCCACCAACCACAACATCCAAACCACCCAAGGCTACTAAAAATGCTTAATTGAAATTTTCGAAATACGCTGAAAATTAATGCATCATTTGAAGCGTTGTTTCCAAAAGATGTTAAATCGAAATTTTCAAAAATTGACTTTTTGACAGAAAAGATAGCAGCAATGTGTTGCGACATACGTGTAAACAGTTTTGAAACAAAAATTTTGTTTTGTGCTAGAACACATGAAGTCAGGTTGGGCCAGTCGCAGTTTTCTTTGAAATCACGTATTTTATTTCATGAAGACGCCACTGGGAAAAGTTTCCCCGCGCACCCCTTCTGAAATAAAACCTAAAAATCAGTATGAAACAAGCAAAAAAAGAGAAAGTTTTGAAATTACTTGAATTTTTGAAAACCAACAAATCGAACTAATGTTTTTACTTTTATAAATAATCTTGCAACGATACCGTTAACTGTAATCGTAAGTGAAAATAATGAAGAAATGGAACTTGTCAACGAAGATTTGAGGTAACTATTTAAAAACTTTGTGCAGCTAAAATTTATGCCGCATTTACAAGAAAAAAAAAAGAACCTAATTTTTAAATGGAAGTAAATCATTGTTTTATGACTTGTTTGTACTATGTACCAAAAGACGTAAGTTATACATTTTTGTAAAGAAAATTTCTACGTGAAAAAAAGCACGAATACGCAGGGATACTGCAGACACGTGTTACGGCGTTACAAGAAACGCCTTTTTCAATGCAAATAATTGTGAGCTTATGGATGCACGGTCATTTTTTTTTCTTTTATACTGTCAAGATAACTTAACCTTAGATAATTTAGTGTTTCTTCGTCATCATCCCATAGATTGCCGAGGAAAATTCTTTTCCTTAAATTAGTAACAGCTGTTATTTACATTATAAAATAGCGTTTTTTCAAGAACGGAAAAAAAAAACTCTTTACACCATTTGGAAACAAGCTCTTTGTGTATAAATCACTTGTTCAACACTAATGTCGAAAAAAAACCTTAAATAGGTGTTTTTGAATTTGTTGAAATAAGAGTTGAAGCTGTTGAAATCTCTTGTCTTCTACATTGAGTGGATCATCCCCTGCGTATTCTATGCAAAATAAAAAAATATAGAAAGCATTTTGTACTGCGCAATAAAAAATGCGACTTTATTTTTATGATTCAAAAAGTTGCTCTAGTCAAGACGTAATTTAATTCGCATCACATTTCTGACACAGTAAAAAAAAATCTGGTATGGACCCCACACTACTTCCTTTTACGTGTAAATTTCTTAGTAGTTGCCTTAAGTGTTAAAAAAAGTGCTTGGAGTGAGCAAGGTAACAATTCAAATATTTACTCCCCTAATCTGCCACGAAACAAAGCAAAAAAATATTTTACAATGGTTAATTTTCTAAATATTGCCGATTTTAATATCATTCAGTGAATTTTTCGCAAAATATCGCCAATAGCGCCAAGTTGAACCCAAATTCAAAAAATAATTTTTTCGCCAAATTTGTCGCCAACTTGGTGATATATCGCCAAGTTGGCGTCAAACACTTGGCGACCAAAAGCTTGGCGACATGTCGCCAAGTAGTGGCGCCAGTTCATATCACTTGAGTCTGTATTGAAATTAACATTGATTTACCCCAAAAAAGGGGTAAAAGACCCCTTTGGGAACATTCGAATGCAATCACAAAGGGAGGTGCTCAACTAGACCCCCCTCAGAGCCTACATACCAAGCTAGAAGTTTCTACGACATATAGTTTTTGAGTTATGCGAGCCACATACGCACATACATCCGCACATACATTCGCACATACATACAGACGTCACGAGAAAACTCGTCGTAATTTACTCGGGGGTGGTCGAAATTGATTTTTCGGCTGTTTGTATATTGTTAGGTACATATGCACGTGCTGACAGGTCGAAAAAACTACGCGACATTCATTCAGGGGTGAGCAAAGTCAAAATTTAGACCGAAATTTGAGTGAAATTTTTTTCGTGATCACAATACTTCCTTTACTACGTAAAAGGAAGTAAAAAACCATGTAGAGGGATCTTTGAACTTGGTTAGCAATTCATTTTAAATTATGTTTATTGTTATTTCTGAATTTTAGATAACCGTCTCAAATAGCTCGCTTCGGGATATAAATGTTATATAATGGTTGTTAACGTTATCGCAACAATTTTAAAACATATGCAGAACGTTTGAACTTTCCCTAGTGCTATGAGGGATACATATTGTATAGTTATCTAAAACTATATTTAAGCGATATTGTATATTTCATAGTATTTCTTCAATCGTGTTTCAATGGATACTCTAACACAATTAAAATATATCTGGGGCAGTTGAATAGGCTCCAAGTTACTTTATCTGAGAGCTAGAGTTTTTAGAACAATGTTATAAAAGTTGAGGGGCTGCTCATAAATGTCACATTTTTCAACAAATTTTACTGCCTTCCATCCCTCTTTTTAACATAATGTCCAAATTTACTTTTCCCTCTCCCATTGTCACATGACACGCTTTTTTCACGAGCATATTGTTGTAAAAAAAGTGTCACTCTTTTTGTTACTTATTCCCTCTCCTTGTTACTGTCACAATATCACGAACTACTTCTAGTACAGCAGATATGTGACCGAATTGTGCCTTTAATGATAGAAACATGAAACTTGGCACACGTATACTACACATCAAATGATTTAATTCTGGATACGCGGCCATCTGAGATTTCGTCTATTGGAGTAATGGCAGCCGTCAAACTGCTAAATTTTCGTATTTTTCGAAATTTCCCCATTTTGACCAATGAAGAGCACGTTTTTGACAAACATCATACATTACATATTTAAACTACATTAAATTTGCTACAAGTTGATACCAAAATGGACTTCTTAGCTGTAATAGTTTTTGAGATACAGCTTCTCAAAGTTTCACAAATTCCCCAAATTTGAACATTTTTGGTTGATTTCCTTGTTTTATCTTATTTGCAAATGTCTTTATATTTTCAATAACCTGCATTGTATAAGCAATGAAGTAAACATTTATTGAATTTAACATTTTAAAGAGGGTGGAAGAAAGGGTAAAGGTTTTGAGTGAGGGGGAGGCTCCGGTTCACAACCAGAGAACTGATATCCAAAAGAGAGAGAGAGAGGATATTGAAATCTAAAGCTTTCTCTGAATATCTTTAGAGTTCCTTCAAACCTTTTTAAATCATGTTAAATGACAACTATTAAAACTATACAGAGTTATTGTTGTTTCATGCATAAAGAGTGTGATCCTCGTATTTATAAACTCATGTTTGTGAAAATTGCAACACCATGAAGGACTTATGCGAATGGGCTGAAATTTTCAGCAATTCAAAGTAGGGTATGATATGCAAATGATTAGAATTTTAGACGCGTAGTGCATGCGTACGCTGAGCAGCGCCCTCTGAATGACAGATTTATCCGAATAAATAGACGGCTGCAGCAAGGTGTGTATGTTTATAGGTGGTTATCTGCTTGTGATAAACGTTAGATGAGACGTTGCTTATGCCTCTTCGACGAAAAAGAGCGAGGTTTCAACAACTTACGGAGTTTAAACGGGGAGGATCATCGGCCTTCGTGAAGCTGGATTGTCTTATCTTGAAGTAGCCGCTCGTGTGCAGCGTAACAGCAGCACAGTGATGCGTGTTTGGAAGCAGTGGACGGACGAGTGTTGGCAGCTCGGAAATCCGGGAGTTGTCCCTGAAAAGTGACGTCAGCGCGCGATGATAGACACCTGATCCGCATGGTACTAACGGACTGTATAGCTTCTTCCAGACAACTGGCAGCACAGTGGTCAACAGCTACAAGTGTTTCAACGTGTGCTTCATCAATTCGTAGACGTCTGATGCAGCGTGGACTGCGCACAAGGACTCCTTTATAATACAGGATCCCGCTCACGCTAAACTATCGCCACCTGTGGCTACAATGGGCTAATCAGCATAAGGACTGGCGTGCTGATTGGCAGTATGTTGTGTTTTCTGGCGAATCCTGCTTTAATTTGTGGCACCATGATAACCGCATTCGCGTTCGACGCTATGCCGGTGAACGCCACCTTCCAGAGTGCATTATCGAACGTCACAGTGGACGACACCTGGAGTCATGGTTTGGGGTGCCATATCATATCACGGACGATCTCAATTGCTACGAATTGTGGGTAGCCTGAACAGCAACCGGGACATCAGTGAAGTTCTACAGCCCCAAACTTCCTTCAAGCTTTGCCTGGCCCTGTATTTCAGCAGGATAATGCCCGCCCTTATGTCGCTAGGACAATTCAATCCTTCCTTACATCGCAGCAAGTACAACTTCTTCACTGCCCAGCGTATTCCCCAGATATATCGCCGATTGAACATGTGTGGGATTTCGTTGGTCGGTGGTTCATTCGTGATCCTCGTCCTGTTGCTTCTACAGACGAACTTTGGGCACGCATACAAACAGTAGGTAATGCTATTGATCAGGCAGACATTAAAAATTTGTTTGACTCCATGCCACGTCGCGCAGCAGCACTTATTGCAGCGCGTGCTGGCTACACAAAATACTAATTTCAATATTTTTTAATTATTTGTTTTCTTTCTAAGTTTAATCATTTTTTTGTACCACTATCACTCAGCTGTGTATTAAATTTCATTCAATTATGACGATTCCTTCATGGTGTTGTAATTTTCACAAACATGAGTTTATATTTATTATCTTTATCTAAATTTGTAAGCGTCTTCTTTTGAAGACAAAATTCCATCAATTTTGGTCACATATCTGTTGCGCATTTTGGACGATTAAAAAATAACCATAAAGCGCCCCCTAGCGGTAAAATTTAAAATCCACTTAAAACACACAATGCAATAGAACTTTATTAGAAAAGGATTTAAATTCTGTGATTTTTTTCGTAACGTACGCTATTAACCTTGTGAATATCGGAACAAAGAAGCACATAAAATATATATTCAGAGGCCACCATTTCGAACGTCCGCCATTACTGAAATATTCGAAATCTCAGATGGCCGCGTATCCAAAATGACTCGTAATTATACGTAGTATATGCACACCAAGTTATATGCTTCTATCATTAAAGGCACAATTCCACTTTTTTTTGTCATATATCTGCTGCACTATTCCCCTCAATGCGTCACATCATTTGTGCACAGCCCCTTACTATCTTAACTCTTTTTAATCTATATTCTTCGAAAATAAATTTGGCGACATTCCAATGTCTATAGTTTTTTTCCTCAACAAGAAACATCACAATGAAATTGCGGACATGTACGCTTGTTTTTTTTTTTTGGGTGTTGTAGATATTCTTGTTAAAAAGGATTACTGGCAGAACAAAATTCCTTTTAATGAAAAATGTGTTTAAAAAATACAAAGATTATAAAACAAAGAAATAATTGGAAGCATTCTTGTTGGTATGTTTCATATGCTTTCGATTTCCCTAGTAACTCTACAGGATTTATTTGTTAGAAGTATAAAGAATCGATTGCGTTACATTTTCATATTATTACGTCTCAAAGTGCAACATTTTCAATTCATAAATTGTCAGAATTTGTTCTCCCTAATAACTGTTACCGACATTTGTAGTGAAATATTTTATTTTAATTCTACCTTGTAACATGAATCATATTGCTGACGCATTAAAACATTGTTGAATTCATTAGGTTTTCAGACGGAAGTTATTTTTACCACATTTCCTACATAAGTTACTGCGTATATTCGAGAAAAATATAGTCGAATTAATCGCTTTTGAAAAACGCTTATGTACTATTCATATTTTTTTTCCTTTGAATAAAAATTGGAATGTGATTATTTCTTTACTTTGAATTTCTGAATACAGTGAAACCTGTGTATAACGATACTGTATATAACGATAAACCTGCCTATTACGATATTTTGGTTTGGTCCCAGCCAACAGTTTGAGCTGTTTGCTCAAACTGTCTATAATGATAATCTGTCTATAACGATATTTTTTCTCGGTCCCTTGAGTATCGTTATACACAGGTTTCACTGTATACTATTTCAATGTACGTGGTTCAAAACAAAGCAAAAAAAAAAGATACTGATTTAAAATTGCGATTGAACATTGAGAAAAAGTTTTAGTGAACAGCCCCCCCCCCCTCTACCGTGCTAGTTTTCACCACGTGAATTCCATTTACTACAAACATTTTCTGCTCTATGCCATCAAATGCACTGTTTGTTGTGGGAGGATGGCGGGGAGGGGGGGGGATATTTTCTGAAATTGAATTGAAGACTGCACAAATCTTAAACATGAAATTTTCATTTCTGCAGTCATTAACGTTATTAAGTTCCATTAAGTTTTCTATTGTAAAAAATCAGATTATTTAAGTCTTTGTTCACATTATTTTGAGCGAGAAAACTTTGAGGATAGCTACCACCACACATCCCGAAATTCATAACATTCTTTTAGATACATCTTCTATAGTTCTGAGTGAAAATTTATGGTAGATAAGGAAATGATTGTTTCTAATATTATTTTCCGGAATCATATTTCAAGCCGCAAAACTAAACCCTATTAAAGATAATTGTAGTACCTTACGTTACGGGGGGAGAATCATTGTTTCCAATGGGGATCATTAACACGCACGTATTGTCCTACATTTCATGCTCTCATCAGCTTCATTAAGAACAGTGATTGTGGCATTTGTGTCTGGAATAACAATATAGGTGACTTCTTGCCGAAGTTCGCTTTATTAGCGAGTGGCTTGAATGCTTTTCATGTAAAATCATCGACCGTAACGATAATAATGATATCTACTTGGGCAGATTAGCAATCTTTCATGTTTTAATCTTGAAAGATGAGAGCCGCGTTTTCAAGTATTTTCGAAGTAAATATTTGAGCAGTAGCATAAGCAGATATATTTGTAGTCTGTGCCCTGGTGCCTGCTTACCTGCTAGCCAATTAACTTTCATGAAGACAAGTGATACTGTTCATGAAATAAGTTTCCTAGCTAGAGTAATTTTGTGACCCCCAGCCGGTGCCGTGATAAAGTATATCAAAGTAAGAAGAGCTATTTTTAGAAATTTTTATTTATTTTTATGACACAACCAATCTGTATAAACTTCTTAGCCACTATATTGTACAGTCGATGCTCACAAACTCCAAACTTAACAGCCACTTTTCCGTAGATGGAATATATAGTTAGTCCTCCATTAACCAAATAAACAGTATAGTCATTCGTCATATAACTCTGAAAACAGCATAGCGATTCCTCATAATCTAAGATATTAGAGCTAATTCTCATAAACATAACAAAACATTATACAAAATTCAGTGAACTCTGAGCAGAATAGTCGATCCCATTAAATATACTCTTGCCAATCATCAACGCGGTAACGGTGTAGTTCTTTTAAAACTCTGCACGCCGTATAACCATTCATCTTGAATTCTGCAGAAATAGCAACCAATTTTCATTAACACAACTAATATAAAGGTAGACAATCCTCAGTAACTCCCGTGGACAGTATTAATCAGTCCTGATAAAACTCCGTATCGCGAACATTTGAACCAATTTTCAAAAACTCTCCAAAGATTATTGCCAATTTCATCAGGTCATGTGTTATAACAGCCAATCCTCATTAGTTCCGAAGCGATTATAGCTAATCCACATAAACTTTGTATTGCCAATCTTCCGCAGACATAACAATCATGTACCGAACTCTGTACGAAGATTCTCTAGCTTTTCAATACAATAGATTTTTTTTATGAACTTGAAGGGACTGGAGTCGGTATTCCAGAAAAAAATCTAGAATTCCGTTTCGAATTGACGTCAAAACTTTTCCCACAGTCTCCGTTTGCGAATTTCTCCTCTGCTGCGATTCACGGAGAAGTTATGACGTCAGTTCGAAGTAGAATGAATTCTTGCGGGTGCCGGAATCAAGCCCCTTATTAATAAGCAGTCGTTTTAGAATTTAAAGGTGCTGGTCCGAAAATTCTCTGGACCCTTTACAAAGCCTGCAAATTTTCTGAAAATGTGTTCTCTGAACTTTCAATGCTACTCTTTTCTTATAAGTGATCTCCAAAAGTTTTATGATCATGGAATGCTCAAGAAGGATTTTTTGTAAGATGATGCTTGTATCCATCAAAATAAACACCTTTTTAACCCCTCTCTCTCCTGGAAATTAGGAAATAACGGAACCATCGATATTTGTTCTGAGGATACTCATCATCGATGTGTGTGCAACCAGGGCTTGATGTTAAACTTATGGAACAGTAGGACTGACGCATCTGCTGGGACCCTTAAATTATACAAAAGGAGATAGTAGTGTAGTAACTACTGCACAACTTTTTGTCATTGCATGGCTATAGGCTGTAGTACCAGGGTCCGGGCCGTGGTAGCCCAGTCGGACTCGTGAACGGAGGGATCCGGTTTCGATCCCAGCCGATCAAAGATCCACCGTCTTGATTAATGGTGGCTGAGGGACGTTTAAAATGTCGTGGTCACAAAGTCCTCCAAGTGAAACAATACCTCTGGGGGTGCTGGGCCAAGGGTTTGCTCGACCCTTAGTTGTGATTAAAAAAGAATAGAGCGCTCTTCAGGGTCCTATTCCAGTTAAACCATGAGTTGTAGTAGGTGCGGGGGACCCTGGAGTGTGTGAAGTACCAGGGTTCATCCAATTTCTATTTCATTCAGTCCACATCCTCATGTGGCATTTGTTTCACACCGGCCATAGCTTCGTACCTGTACTTGTAAGGATTGGTTAATAATTTTTAGAGCGCCTCAGGAGGCCCTTTTTTACCTATTGGTAGGGCTTAATTTCTACCAAAAGAAATGCAGGAGCCCTGTAGTCTCCACAACTTACTTTCTGCGGAAATGGCCTGGAATTAAATGCTAAAATGTGCATCAATTGAAAAGCAGCGCAGGAGCTCGGCTCCCGTGAGCTCCTATGCAAATGAAGCCCTGCCATTTGGCAAATCAGAGCCCTGCGTGCAACGCAGAGAAAAGTAGCGCGGACAAAAGCTCCGTATAACTCAGTGGTGGCCAACCCGCGGCACGCGTGCCACAATGTGGCACGGCAGACCAGTAACAGTGGCACGCGAAGACTTTTTGAAAAAATTCTAAAATTGAGGAAAAAATGTCGATCTCTAAAATATTGACAAAAACTAAAACCCTTACACTGATAAATATCATGACATTATGACGATTAAGTGTCAGGAGGCTGGCTCACAAATTATCTAAACAACAATATTGCAAAGTACTTAGCGTTAGCTTCGGACATCCAACAGAAGCTGTAACGCTACAGACAATGCTTTGTAAAGCATATTAGTGCTTGACACGAATGAAACTTTCAATGCTGCAGAATGGATTCTTGATCTGCAATAGTTTCAGCTACGGGTGATGAAATTGAAAAAAAAAAAAAAACTCTACGAAAAATTAAACTAGATTAGACAAAATTTGGCATGGTTGCACAAATGAAGACCCTTAAATTGTTTTTGTTACATTACTTGAAAATAATTTGGGAAAAAAACTTCAATCGAATTGTCATCAAAACTTGTCATCGAATTATCTATCACAAGTTCTTTGCCAAGAAATGAGACTTTTTCTCTGTTGGTGATCCTGTAGAGTTAACTGTATTAACAAACTACGAATTAGAGCTCTGAATGTTTTGTGAACTTTTCCCAGGAGAAAGAGGAGAATATGGCAAGTTACTCCTTCATTAAAATGTGCAATAGCTATCCAAAGGAAAAATAGTCATAAGATTTTAGAATTTTAGGGAGTGTGCTTTCAAAATATCTGGAAGGAAAGCAATGAGGACTTGCTACTTAGAAATGGAGAATAGCGAACTAATTTAGCTATGCCATCTCTTAAAATCTTGCGTTTAAGTAATTTAAATTTAAAATTGTACAAAAAAAAGAAAAATTTCCTAAACCAGTAGAGGCCATCTACATTCTTTTACGATGAAACTTCAGTTTCTTTCTCTCTACTTTGGAGAAAAAAGAATTAAACATTAAAAATTAATGCTGAAAGTATCAACCGAAATTTAATAATTTTCCAATGGTGTATGTAAAAAATTTTACACCGATTTTAAGTATTCATTCAGTGTTAGGTTTGATGATTTTCAGGATCATAAAAAAAATGCTGATATTTTCAAATTCTTTGTTTACTTTTCTGAAAGACACTACTTGTTACCCGTCTGAAATCCAAATCGGAATTACTGACCTTTTGCATTGGTAATCTAAGAGCTTTGTTCAACAGAAAGTCATCCACGTTGTATAGAAGTTTAGAAATTTGTGACAATCAATTTTCTTTCACATTTATACACTTTAGTTGTCTGATGCTGTTGTAGATTTGGCTAAAAATACGCTTCTAAACAAATATTTTTTGTTATGAATGCAGAAAAATCGAAATACCGTTGAATATTAATTGATTGCACTCAAAACAGTTAAATTTCTTTGGGTTCTCAAGAACTAATCCTAAAATTAAAGACTTGGTAGAAAAGATGCAGACTCATAAACATTAAGTACAGACTGCTTAATTTTTAGAATAAAATGTTTGATGTTACGTTGCTCGTCATTGAAAATGCAACACCAAGAAGGAGTGGTCAGAAATTCATGCAAATTTTACCGTAGACGCACGTCACTGAGTTATGCAAATGATATGAAATGCGCAGCTCTCCGACGCACGTGAAGTAAGATATAAGAGAATGAAGTTGAAAAGTGGGCTATGTTCATGTTGGTTTTTCTGCCAGACTAATTATTAGAGAAATTTGGTTTTTGTCTCGAAGGATACGTGTGATAGGAGAAAATGCCACGCCGTCCTCAACGAAGACACTTTCAGCATATAGACGACTTTACAAGGGGTATTGTGATCGGACTGAGAAGGGGAGATTGGTCCATACGTCAAATTGCAGCTGATACCCACATGGCTGCAAGCACTGTGCATCGGCTGTGTCGGAGATGGTTGGAAAGAGGAAATGTAGCCACATTGAGGGGTGCAGGTGCAGCCAGAGTGACGTCAGACCGCTTGGATCGACGGATTCACCGACAAGCTGTGGCGGACCCGCAAGTCACTTGTACGTCGATTCTGCAGCACGTGCAAGGTACCTTGGATGTTCCTGTGTCGACCAGAACCATTTCCCGTCGACTGGTTGCACGTGGCCTGCAATCACGGCGCCCGCTAAAAAGACTGCCATTGACCTCACAGCACAGACTCCAACGTTTGGAATGATGCCGGACCAGAGCGACGTGGATGGCAGAATGGCAAACCGTAGTGTTCTCAGATGAATCCCGCTTCTGTTTGTCCAGCGATAGTCATCGCATACGTGTGTGGCGTCGACGTGGAGAAAGATCAAATCCGGCAGTAACTGTGGAACGCCCCACAGCGCGACAACGTGGCATAATGGTTTGGGGCCCTATTGCATACAATTCCCTATCACCTCTAGTTCGTATTCGGGGCACTATGACGGCCCAACGATATGTAGATAATGTACTGCGGCCGGTGGCAATCCCCTACCTTCAGGGTCTACCAAATGCAATTTTTCAACAGGATAACGCCCGGCCTCACAGTGCTCGAATCAGCCAACATGCTCTACGAGGTGTACAGATGCTTTCCTGGCCACCATACTCTCCTGACTTGTCACCAATCGAACATGTGTGGGACGTGATTGGACGTCGTTTGCAGAACCTGTCACTGCCTCGTTCAGAGGACGAACTGTGGCAAATGGTTGAAAGGGAATGGAGTGCCATCCCTCAAGGCACCATCCGCAGGCTTATTGACTCCATGCCTAGACGTGTTTCTTCGTGCATCGCTGTCCGCGGTGGTCCTACTTCTTACTGAGCCGACGCCGTCCTCGCTCTAAATTTTGCTTGTTTATTTTGAAATAAATATCACTTATTGTTCCATGCTGTCTATGTCTTCTTACCAAATTTCATCAATTTCTGACCACTCCTTCTTGGTGTTGCATTTTCAATGTCGAGCAGTGTATTTCTTTCTATTTTAAGCATAAGCCAACTGACAGAATCTATAAAAATGTTTACTAACGATAACTCTTTAAGTACGGACTTGTTTTATCTTTATTATCATTTAGATTTAAGTTACTCAGATTTACGAGAGAAAAAATGTTTCATTTGAGTAAGAGTTACATAATCAGCCAGCTTAAAATCTATTTTCAATTAAAAAAAATCAATTTCTTGGAAAAATACAATGTGGCACGCTGAGTTTTTTCTCTCCAGATAGTGGCACTCTCCCTAAAAAGGTTGGCCACCCCTGGTATAACTCATCCGGCAACTAGCACGAGCCGAATTCCTTTCGGATGGAATTCTGGATCCGAATTCCGCTTCGACGTCACGCAAATTCATTTCACGAAATAGACTGCACGTGATTGGTCGGCTCGGGCTCTCCCCTCCTGGATGCAAAGGGTCAAGTGCATTTATCTCCGAGACGAATCCCGTGGGAAATCCCCCGGTCCATTTAAAAAAGCAGGTCTCTCCATCTATATTTGTCTTCTTCTTTCCACAGCCTCCGGAACGTGGACCTTTCTTCTTCTTCCTTTTCTTACCTTGTCCGAGGGCGAAATTCCTTTCTCCGGCTACTCTAGAATGCGTCTGCAGCAGACAGAGTGGTGCCGGCTGGGTTACACGCGCGGGCCATGCAAATCGGCCCTTTTCATCTTAGGTTCTTTTTTGTTTTTTTCTTCCATGCTCTCTTGTTAGTGTCTGCTTCTTCTTTCGCTCTTTGCATGCCTCCGAGAGCAGATTGATAGGCGGCATTCCTATCACAGGAGTTTAGCGTCGGTATTCAAGATGTATCATCGCGAGCGGAATTATCGGGTTTAATTGCACTTCTGGTTTGATTTCCTTTTATCCGCACCTGCCATGGATTCCGAGTTTATTTTTAGGATCTCTGAACTCAGGGACTCACAGAAGTTAACCCTTTATGCCCCGACGGGACTCAGAAGTCCCGCTCGTATTAGTTTAGTATTATGAATCCTATATGGCTGGAATCATGCTGAAGCTTTGAGTACCACTTCTTGTACTTTGCTGACAGGCCAACAGATGGTACCTACGATCGGAAACAGTTTTCTTGGGGGCCCTATGGCGTAGGGGGCCGAAGACTTTCAAAATTTTTATGCTCGGTAAAAATGTTTTTTGATATATTTTCAGCTCAAAAAACCAAAAAAAAAAAAAAAAATTGTTAAAAATGGAACATAAAGGGTTAAAGGGCCTGTATTCCAATCTTAGTTTCTTGTGAATGGTCTGCAGTGAAAAAAAAATGAGAAAGCAGTAATGTAAACCCTTTTTTTTTTTTTTTTGGAATGATGCATCTCGTGAAAGCACTTATTTGCTTTTGGATGCAAGTTCAAATTGGTTTAGTGTTTAGGATTTTTGCTGGTTTGATCCAGCCTTCGCTTTCCTTTTAGCCACTCTTGTCATGGATTCAGAATTTAATTTTATGTGCTCTGAACTCAAGAACTCGCAGACATGAAATGTCGTGTAATGAAGGCTGTCAGGAAATTAAGCAAGCAGTGATGTAAACCTTTTTTGGGAGTGGTACATCCTTGAAAAGTACTTATTTGCTTTTGGAAGCAATTTCTAATTGGTTTGGAATTCAAGAATTTTTATTAAATCCAAAAAAACGTACAATTCATTATTTTTAAGTTTATGTGAGTGGTTCGCGGCGAAAGCAATCAGAAAGCTTATCAAGCGTTGATATAAATTTATTTTTGAACAGCTACATCCTGAAAAATCAATTTGTATTTTGGAAGTTATTTCAAATTGGTATGGCCCGAAAAAACCTTTTCTGTGTGAATTCAGTAAAGAACGGTTAGCTAATAGTGCACGTTAATTTTCTTTAGTGTTCTATTTATTTTTACGTGGATTCAGTATAAAATTAAGCTCTATAAATTCTAAAACAGTTTTTCAGTTTTAATTTAGTTGTGAACTCCTGTTTTTTTTTTAAAGTTAAATCTATAGTTCAATAAAACAATACTCAGAATGAAGCTCTCGAAGTGTTTGTAAATAGTGGGATAAAGGCAGTCAGAAAACTTATCAAGCGATTATGTTAAACAATTTTTGTGCGTATTTGGAGGAAAATGGCAACGTATTTTGTTCTTGAAAAAATAGATTCGCTAGGTCAATTCAGTGACATTATGATTATCACTATGTAGGAAAAAAACACCTTCTGAGATGCTTCTGACTCTTGCTGACTCTTATTTAAACTGTACCTCTAAATTTAAAAATAACCACAGTTTCACCGGTGGTTTTTAAGAAGTAAGAAAGATAAAGGCATATCACTGAATGCATATGCTTTTTGGAAAATCATACTTTAATTCTCAGAAAATTACATAGCAGCGTCTGCATACTTTCTATCTATCGATATCAGTTAGTAAAGATTTTCGATCAGGCACCAATGCAAGTTTAAAGTGAGCTAGAGTCGAATTATGGCAAAAAAAGAAAGAAAAAAAAAATACTTTTTTTTGTTTTTAGCGTTGAAAGTTTGATTTCTGGAATAAGTCTCGAAATTTTTGCATATTTTCTATCAAAATCTTTTGCACAGACAAATAAGTTATATTTTTTTCTTTTCCTAAAAATGTATAAACGAATTAGAACTCTTAAAAATATTTTTTTGATTAAGGAAAATCCTCTGTTTGTTTAGATGATTGTAAATTATTCAAATGCAGTAAAGCACGTGTGCTAGGTATGACCCGCAAATGCATTCCCACTAATTCCATCACCACATGCTAAACTGTAGCTGACTTTCAGTGGATGTCAGAACATGACAAAAAAAAAAAAAAACTACGTAGTGAGACCTATGCCGTTTTAACAATCAAGAAGTTCCACTCTTTCTAGGTTGCTGAACTATATTTTCTGTATTTCAGCATTGTTTGTCACTCAAGACGGGTCTTCTAATTGATCCACATGTGTGTGTGCTTTCTCATTTGACTTGGATCGATCAGTATTTACCTACTTTGTGGACCTTTTTACCATTTAGTCCCGTAGAGAGAACAGGTATTAAGTAAAATTAATGACTGTAAAATGATTAAAACAAATTCCAACTGAATACTTCTTATTAATACTAGGATTTGGCATACTTTTACATTGTAATTAACGATATGACAGTTTGGTGGAATCAGCCTGACCTTGTACTTCCACTACAAGACTACTAATATTGGCGTTGGTGTTATGTAAGGATAATTACGCGGATTTTCCAAGGTTTTCGTCCATTGCTCTGGTCGAATTTCTTAATTTGTTTTATTTCACTCTCGAAAAAGCTGTCAAACGTGTATAAACTGTAAATTTTTAATTAGTAATCGTTGATTGCCAAATCAATTTCAGACGTTTTTTTTTTTGGCCACATCTACACAAAAGGGTGTTTTTTAAAGCTTGAATT
Organism: Uloborus plumipes; assembly: GCA_038373865.1. Taxonomy (NCBI): domain Eukaryota; kingdom Metazoa; phylum Arthropoda; class Arachnida; order Araneae; family Uloboridae; genus Uloborus; species Uloborus plumipes. The sequence goes on from JAXGGA010002829.1 coordinate 27,909, forward strand.
TCAAGAGAGCATTACGCTCCGTCTCAACGGTCCTGGTTTCTCTGATATCAAATGCGTCTACTCCAAATACCGTAACGATGTTTGGAGCATGCGTACTGAAGAAAGTGTGACCCCAGGGTGATCTCATATTTTAATATGTAGTTTTAAAAGTCAGCATAATCATTTAGGCGTGATATTCAGGGCTTAAACGGGCAATCGAAGTTGTAATTTGAGTTAAAAACTGCAGTAAGTACACACAAAAGCTGTGAATCGCAAAAGCAGACATATGTTTTACTGTAGAACTAATTAATGGAATCTAAATTTCGATACGTCACATTTCGTTCGAGTGCACAGGGAACAATAAACCCTCCCCAGATTTAAAGCACGATGAAAAGTTCATAAATTTAAATTCTATCGCGTTCTGGCAGTGGCGTAGCCAGAAATTGTTTTTTAGGGGATATGGTTAAATTTCGAAGTAGAATATGATCACTCTTAGTCCTTTTCTTTGGCGGAGATGCTCAACTAGGGGCAAGGAGGTCATGACGCAGATTGCGCCATTGAAAGTTTTAGGGGGCTCTTGCCAGACTCCAGCTTTTGAGGGTCTTTATGGCACTTGGGGGTTGGGGGGGGGTACTCTATTGCTCTGGGGGAATGGGCACTCTTGGCTATTTTCAAAAAGTTGGGAAACCCTTCGTTTCGGGTCGGATGTATCCCCCTCATTGCATTCGTGTATTCCTACTTAAAATGGATACTGTGTCTTTAAGAATTCGTTTTGATTTTGCTATATCTAAGGATTTGACTACTATTTTGTCTTTACCGACAAAACTTAAGCCTCCTCCCTCAATCCGTCTCCGTATTGAAATTCCAACTACTGACCCAACGGAGATTATTTGAGGGAATTATTATAACTTCAATCCGAAACTAAAAATTACGCATTTTTTCCTGAAATAGGGTGAAATTGAAGTCGAGATAGTTGTCACATTTTTTAAAGTCGCATTTGAGTGTAACGTGAATACAGATGAAAACCCCCTAATAAAGACCGCGTTTTTCATGCGTAGCGTCGCTATTTTTGTGTGGTTGACTAAAACTGATCTTTCTAGAAAGATTTCCCTACAGAATCGACACGCCATGTTTAATTCATTATGTGTCCTTCATAAGCATGCGAGATGCGAAAATCTAAAGTGTCCACCAAACAGATAAGAATTTAAAAGACCATTAGCGGCATGTTTGGTTTGAAGTGAAGTGTGTCCACATAGTGTCTTTATCCAGGAGACGAACAAACGATATTATCATCTGATATTTAAGTCAGAGTTGGAAATAATTTGAGCTAATTAATAGGGTATTAAATGATGTCTTGTTCAGCGTAATGGAATATTTAGTTAAATGTTTCCGTAGTTGTCATCAAATGATCTTCGTATTATGGAAAGATATCTAGTATTAAAACATAGAACAGTGATATTGTTGACTGATTGTTAACGACTGTTAAAGTTTTTTTGTGGTGATTAGAATAAGACTGGCATAAGTCATCCTAACATATTTTTGAGTAATTGAAGGTTTTGTAATATATGTAAAACATCTTCAAAAATAAAGTCGGGACTGAGTCGATTTTAATTTTATGAAAAAAATAAATGTTTAAACATAAGTACTTTTTTATTATTTATGCATCAGCTTTTATCGAAAGTTACTTGTAGTTCTTGTTTTATTATTTACATACCTGGTCATAGATTTGTTTGAAATAACAAACTTTTGAGATTAGTTATATCGTTTGAATTTTAAATCAATGAAATCTCAAAATGTAAAATTTTTTTCATTAAAAAATAAGATATTTTATAAACACCATGTGCACTACTTTACAATTAATCAGGGTTACAGTAATATGGTTGCTTGACGAATAAAGCTTAGGCTTTGCTTTGATATTTTACTTATTTTGCAACTGTTTGCACTGTACTTATTCAATTTATTTAGAAATGCTTAAATTGTTTTTAATACAGTGGCGGGAAAGGAAATGAGCAAATATTTTTCGGACTTTTTCAAATCCGGATCTTTTGTTAACCTCCCTAAATTTCCGCTACATTAGGTCACATAGTTTAGAGTTTCGGTATTTGTATTAAATTTAAGCTGTGAATGTGTATTTGAACGTCGACCAAAACCCTTACCTTTTGGTTTGTGCACCTAAATGCAGTTTTCCCACATTGATGGTTTTATTGCAGTGAAACAAACCTCTCGAGGTTTCCCCCCTTTTGATTCTCTTCTGTTTCATTTGTTTCTTCGGAACTGAGTAGCTTCATAGAGGAGGGTGGTCAGGTGGGGGAAAGTGGGTCCATGGGGTAAAGTGGGGCTATTTCGAAAAACACTAATTTATTCGATTCTAATAAAGATAGTTGGTTAATTCTTTTTTTAAGACGCGAATTGAGATTACAGCAAATAATTTTGTTTTAGTTTTAAAATCTGGCAGCAATTTAAATAATGAAAAAATATTAGTTTATGTTCGTTCCATACGAAATGTAATTTTAAGCTGCTAATAAACTTCTTTAAAACACCGTTATTAAGAAGCGTAATCGATAATTTTTTGTACAGAGTTAAAGTGGATTATTCATAGAACTTATCGCCATATAAAAGTAAGAAAAAATTTGAAAATTCGTTTTTTTATAAGGTTTTTTCTGAGGTGGGGTAAAGTGGGTCTATGATTAGGCTTAGCTAAGTGCTATATGAAGCTGATTCGTTTGGTCTCTAAAGTCAACATCTGTAAAGGTTTAAAGCTTTATATTTTTTAACACTATTCTCTATATTTTTGTAATTTCATTGAATGACTAAACAAAAGTTTTCATAACAATGTTTTTATAACAATGTTTTTAAAACCAGTGTTTTCCCATCTGATCGATAATCAATGCTCGATTTCTGTTGACATTATTTCTTTAATTAAATACCAGAATTAAAAATGTATAAATATTTACGTTTCTGCATTTAAATGTAGTTAAGGTACATTTATTCCACTGTATTCTTACTTAAAAAACAATATTTACATTTTTTTGTGCTAATATACACGTATTTCTAAACTAGCCCCACTTTCCCCCACCATGGGGGAAAGTGGGTCTATCAAAACACGATCTTTTAAATGTATCACTGAGAGAAAACAAACCTTCAAAATTGAATAAATCTGCTTCATACTTAATCTATATGAGTCCAATGTATATAAAATGCATCAAAATTTTCATTAAAATAAATTTAATAGTCAGATTTTAGTGCCTAATCGAAAAAAAGCTTGATTTTAGCCCCACTTTCTCCCACCTGACCCTACAAAGTGGAACTCATCAAAGAATAATATCGTTTGGATGTCCTATATTTGAAGATTGAAATTGTGAAACGTGCACAAAAGAGGTGTTAACTTTTAGAGATAGCATCTATTACGAAGGGTTTCAGTGCACATTTTTATAATTACAAAACAAAACGTTAGGAAAGTACTTGGTTTACAAATTGCAGCCAAGTGTGTGCCCACATGAGAAACCCTAATAATCTTGAAAAGTTACGAAAATTTTGTCAAACACCTGGAAAAGAGTGGGAAACTTTTAACTTCTGAAAAAGAAAGGAAGAAAGAAAAAGAAAATGCTTGGTAAATTTTTAATTCCTGAGGAAAGAATATTTCTTTTATTTTAACTAGATTTCTTTATAATATTTTAGGTCAGCAATATCATTTTTTAAGGGTTTACATTTTTATATCATAAGAAAATATATCATACAAAATTGTGTATTGAAACTTTCTTTTCCTTTATTTGTGCGCGAAAAATATAAGTACGTGTTAAAATAGAAATTTCTGTGTTTGATTATACCTATATACGTATTTGTATTTTCATTTTCTTAAAAAAAGTTGGTGCAGTGAATTTGTTTTTGAACGTCGACCAAAACTTTCACCTTTTGTTTGCGCACTTAAATGCAGTTTTTCCACATTGATGGTGTTACTGCAGTGAAACAAGCATCTCGCATTATTTTCCCTCCTTGCTATTCTTTTTTATTTAGTTACGCATTTATTTTTTCGTAACTGACTTACTCTGAAGCTCCATAAAGGACATAAATTTTTAATTAATTAAAGCAGAATATTGTTTGGATGGCCTTTATTTGCAGCTAGAAAATGCAGCATTCACAAAAGAGAAAAGCTTTTAGAGATGACATTTGTTAGGAAGGGTTTCGGTACATGATCTTGATGAATAACATTGCAAAATTACTTGATTTACAAATGAAAACAGGATGTCTACCTATCTGCATAATCTGGAAAAGTCGGGGAAACTTTCAATTTCTGAAGAAAAAAAAGTCAGGGAAATTCTTAACTCCTTCAGGAAAAGAAAGAATGTTTTCTTTTTTCAAGAAAGGTATTTTTGTACTGTTTTGGGAACACAATATCATTTTTTTAATGGTTTACATTTTTTGTATCACAAGACATATAAATTAGTTATTGAAATTATTTTTTTCTTATTTATCCACAAAAAAATAACTTTGTGCCGTTTAAAGGGAAATTTGTGTTTATAACATCTATTAGTTCAAAATTTTCTTCTTGGAAGTACTTTTATTTATTTATTAATTTATTTTTATGGCTATATAAATACTTTAAATATGAAAAAAAAAAGGAAATTTAACATGTTAAAAAGAATATTAACGTATAAGTTAATTTTTATCAAAAATTTAAAGCAATGTAAAATGATTGTTTATTTATAAAAGTATTTTGGTTTAACTTTGGTTAATGATGATAATAATAATAAAAATACAGCAGCAGTTCGATACCTGAAAATTTCATGCTATCGGTATGGAAAGTTAAAGACAAGCCTGTCACTTGGGAGATCAGGGGTCAATTCTCCCCTCCCCCCTACCGCCTTAAATTTGAGAAATTAATGTGTTTACATATAAGTGGCCGTGGTTTTTTTTTCTTTTTTTGGAATAATTTACATTGATTTTTTATCCTTTGCACCCTAGAAAAAATATTAATTGACGGGCCTGATAAAACCTGATCTAGAATAGACACCATGAATGCTGACATGTATTTCGAGATCCTTGTTACTTAAAGACTAGTAGTTCAAAGTTTAAAGTCATGAACACCGACTAACGTGAAAAATAGATAACAAATATAGGACAAGACGAATGCAAGGACATAGGAAATAAACACTGAATTGAAGACAGAAAGCCAAAAACTCTCCTGAATGCAAGAGGAATAATTTGGAAGTGGGTTGTGTCCTCAAAGCAATTCCTTCAAAGATTGATGAAAATGGCTAAAAAAATGTAAAACAAATACGATTGAAATTGGGTCAATTACTAAAGATGTGCAACGACGTGTGATTGACATCACATATGCTGGATTTTAGGATCGTCTTGTTGGTTTTCTTCGTTTGGATGCTGATCTTATGCTTGCCACAATCTTGACGTTTTTGCAACCTTATTTTTTTTTTTTTTTTTTTTTGAGGTTTGGATGAATAAGAATTGTGTGAAACTTCATGTTCTATTTTGGATTATAGCGTAATACGGGAATATAGATTACTCTCAGTGATTATAAAAACGCTGAGAGTCACGTGACAGTTTGCAAACCACACCTGCAGGAAGTAGGATTGCTTCTTATAATTTTTGAAGGCGCATCATGTTTTCTTCCATTCTACTTTGGTGGCTTGAAAAAAGTAAATCAAGGACAACGGATTTTAACAAAAAAAAAAAAAACTTAGCTGAAGAATGGCGCATGCTTACAAGCCCAAACTCATGGGTAGCCATGTTTGGTTGCGAGTTTCACCAGTAATCTACATGATATATTAGATTTAGAAAATGTAAGACCAAGTATATGGAGCTATGGTCATTAAAGTCTCAGTCCTGTAGCACACAATTTTAAAATCCGAACTGCTCTATTTTGTTGACGCTTTTATATATGTTTTAAACAGGGCTTCGGGGTTGGCATTGTGGAGCCGGACTGATTTTTGGGGTAGTTGGAGTCTGTAGTTGAAGATTACAAAATTTCAAGATCGGAAGTCGAGCATTTTTTCCTCAGTCCACAACTCTAGTACTGCGGAGTTTAATTCGGAGTCGAACTGGATCCAGCAGAGTAAAGAAGTCAGAATCGAATGCTCTGAAATTTTAAGAGTCGAAGTCGATAATTTCCCCTAAGTCTGATTATGGGGTTATCACACATTTAAAATTCGATCAACGTAGCTCCCAATTCAACAGCAATCTACTTTCTAACCAACTTCAGTGAGAAAACATCCGCGTGCTATGCTGTTCCTGGCAGGTAGTTGAATGAAAAGTTGAATTGGGAGTTGCGTTGAACGAATTTTAGTACGTGTACTACCTGCTTTAGTCTGCCAATGCTGTGAAGTCAGTCGGATTGACTCTGGGGTAAAAGAGTCGGAGTTGAAATGCTCCAAAATTTCAGGAGTCGAAGTCGGTAATTTTCCTCCAGAGTTAATTAGTCTGCCAATGCTGTGGAAGTCGGACTGACTCTGGGTTAAAGGAGTTGGAGTTGAATGCTCTAAAATTCCTGGAGTTTGAACCGTAGTCAGTTATTTTCCCTTCGACTCTGCAAGCCCTGGTTTTAAGTCTTGAAGATATTAATCCTCTTTTTGTGGAGAACAACCCTTTTTACTGGACACGTAGAAGTTCTTTGTTCCACAAGCGTCGATGAGGGTAATCATATGACACTTCTTTAACCCTTTATGTTCCAGATTAATTCAGCACTGAATTTTTAGATTCTTTTTTGTTTTTTTTTTAGTTGAAATACATCAAACAACATATATACCGCGTATAAAATTTTTAAAAATCAGTAGGGTCTAAGGCCCCCTACGCCTTAGACCCCCTAAGAAAAGTTTCCAATCGCAGGAACCATCTGTCGGTATCTCAGAAAAGTACAAGAAGTTTTGCTTAAAAACTTCACCATGATTAGAGCTATTTAGAATTCATAATACTAAATTAATATAAGCAGGACTTCAGAGTCCCGTCAGGGCATAGAGGATTAAAGCTTTCAATGTACTTGCTTTGTCCTGGTGTCAGTTTGGGTGGTACTAGCTGTTTAATCGTTGTCCAAAAAAAAAGGAATAATAGTAATTATAATGTTAATTGTGAACACATTTGAACATCAATTTCTAGACTAAACCTAAACAAGCATAAAATTTTGGAGTTTGAACCCAGAAGCGCCCTCTTGGGAGGTCCCTGCAAACTCCTAAAACTTCCTTATTCGGCAAATTTTGTCTGATGATTCGGCGAGTCTGGAGACACAATATTGCTTTTTTTAAAATGACTTATGTATCTTGTGTTTAGGTATGTGCGTGTGTTCATATTTTGTCTTTGTGTTAAAATTTCGTTTCATTCGATAAGTTGAGAAATTCTCCCCTCCCAAAAGCTTGAACTATATTAACTTGAAAATAACCGCAGTTTTTGAAGTTTTTCTTGATTCGAGTCATAATTAAAAATAAATAATAATAATAATACTAAAGCTTTTCCCATACTTTTTACTTCCTTTTACGTAGTAAAGGAAGTATTGTGATCGCGAAAAAAAAATCACTCAAATTTGAGTCTAAATTTTGATTTTGCTCATCCCCGAATGAATGTTCAGTAGTTTTTTCGACCTGTCAGCACGTGCATATGTACCTACCAACATATAAGCAGCCGAAAAATCCTTTTCAACCACCCCCGATCTAATTACGACGAGTTTTCTCGTGACGTCTGTATGTACGTATGTGCGTATGTATGTCGCATAACTCAAAAACTATATGCCGTAGAAGCTTCTAGTTTGGTATGTAGGCTCTGAGGACGGTCTAGTTGTGCACCTTCCCTTGTGGTTGCATTCGAATGTTCCCAAGGGGGTGTTTTACCCTTTTTTGTGGGTAAATCAGTGTTAATTTCAATGCAGATTCAAGTGATATGAATTGGCGCGACCACTTGGCGATATGTCGCCAAGCTTTTGGTCGCCAAGTGTTTGACGCCAACTTGGCGACAAATTTGGCGAAAAAAAATTATTTTTTGAATTTGGGTTCAACTTGGCGCTATTGGCGATATTTTGCGAAAAATTCACTGAATGATATTAAAATCAGCAATATTTAGAAAATTAACCATTGTAAAACATTTTTTGCATTGTTTCGTGGCAGATTAGGGGAGTAAATATTTGAATTGTTACCTTGCTCACTCCAAGCACTTTTTTTAACACTTAAGGCAACTACTAAGAAATTTACACGTAAAAGGAAGTAGTGTGGGGTCCCATACCAGAATTTTTTTTTTCTATTTCTGTGTACATTTTACCGAAATTTCCGTATTACTAAAATAACGGTCACTGGAACCTTTCTGATCTGAAAAGCTATTGATGTTTTCTGGGTGGACATTGGCGCGGTCAACAGATATTTTTCTTGACACTGCCATATACTTTTTACATGACATAATGTTTGGCATTGGACATTTTGGTGATGGTCGTCATAACGTCATCAAAACCGCAAAAACTGACATTTTCTTTCTTTGTTTCAAATTGATGTCGCTATCTTTTTTGATTAACACCAAGGTCATCATACATTTTGCTACCAAGGTTGAAAATGCCACAGTTAACACTCCTTTCTCTCTTTTTTTCTTTTCTTACCCGTTTCAGAATCGTAGCTTGACTCTGCATTCAAGACAGACCACATGTTTATTTTCATAAAGAATTCTTAGACCAAAAGATCACATCATAGATGAAATAAACAACTACTTGAACAAAAAAGTAGGACATACGTAAAATTGTAAAAATTCCTTGTGTCTTAAACTGATGCCGAAACAGTTGAATAGATCACTGGATGAAAGAAAATGGAAACTCCTTTAATTTCATATGAAAAGAAAAAGTTCTCTGACCAAAATTGTATGTAAAATAAATCATTAAAATGAAGTACAATATTATTAAAAATAAGAGGGAAATATTATAAAAATGATAATTCTCTCATCCTTTTTGTTGATTTAATTATTTTTTAAAAAGTTTATTAATTGAGCTCTAATTTTAGTTCAATTCATCAAATAAAAAAAATGATGTAACTAGAACCAGCATCCAACAATTGTGAAGATAAAAGACTGGCAAGTGGGCATGAACTCTGAACGTAAATGTGGCTTTATGAAAAATAAGTCCACATCAGTAGTTAAAGAAAATATAAATATTTTAGTCATTTTATCAATTTTTAAAATACCTTTCTGTCCACAGGTTCATGTGTTTTCCATGTTTTGGGAGGCTGTATCATCTGGCTTTCAGTTTTGGGAGGTTGGTTTGAAATGTAGAGGGGAGTGGTCAACATCTTCAATAGCTGTCAAAATGCTAACTGAGGTTGTAAATACCGCGGTGTTATCATCCCCCTCCCACAGTATATCCCTTCGAAAGCTACAGAAGTAGCAAAGCCTACTTTAGGTGGCTATCTACTTTAAAAGGTTTTATAATCCGTTCTATTGGTATTGAGATGAAATTTAAACTTCAGATAATTCAAATTATACACTTGATATTTTATTAAATAAACATTTTTCATTCAAAAACACCGATATGTAGCTCTGTACACAGAAAAATATTTGCATATTTAAACATTTACACTATTTTTTTTCAAAAACATTAAATAACCTAAAAGCATATCAGTACAGACCTCTTTGAATCGCAGAACCATATACTCTACCGGTGATCGGAATTTTAAAATTTGAAGATCATGGCTCCGAATACTTTCCTTACAAATCGGGCTTGATTGTTTGTACCAGGTCCATGTCGAGCAGCTTTTTTTTTTTTTTTTTTGCACATTAAATGTTTTTTTGCGTATAGCGTTACCTATTGGTAATTTTTATTATTTTTTTTAATATTTGAGAACAAAATCTTTTTACTGAATAAATAACAAGCGCATCGTTAGAATCATCTGCAGTTCAAATTTCATCTCATTCGAATCAGTAGAAGGTATTCCAGATCCCTCTGTGAAGTGCGCAATTTATATCTTTTACTGATCTTGTACTTCTCTCTTCAATTAAATTACAGCTTGAAATTTAAATGAATTTTCAATCGCATTTCATGAAGATATTCTTTCATTTCAGATGACCAAACATAGCGGTTCCGATCTTTCGCTGCAGCACCGAACTCCTTCGGTTGATTCCAAACACCTGCGTATTTTCGAAGACGAAGCAAACGAAAGAGGAGAGTTAGAACAGCTTCCAATCCTAAGCTCTTTATTTATGTCGGATGATGTAAATTAAAGGTAAGGACAAAAAAGAAATGGAGATTTTGAACTCGCGCGCGTTTAACAGCTGCTCCGTTACGCGATACGCGTTCTTAATATCATGGGCCTTGAGCCTTGTTTACAAACACCGTGTGGGCTCAATAGCCTTTTTTATATGTTGTCCTCCTCGCTGATGTGCAAGCTTGTATCAAACTGCGCAAAAACTTTTTCTTCCTTTTTTCTCTTTCCGAAAAACATTGCAGTTCGGGCACGTGTGATAGGATTACCAGATGGGCTTCGAAATGGGGTCATTTTCGTATTGTTGTCATTGAGAAGTGGGAAAGCTCTCGAGCCTTCATCTATCTCTTCGCCTTTTGGGAGCTGCGAATAGTTTGGGAATGATCCTCGAGGCCGTGTTATCTGGAATACTACGCATTTCTGCGATGCGCAGCTCATCTAGAATGTTCTTAACTATATTCAGCGAGGAAATGGAAATTTAACTATTAATGGAGAAGAGCTTTACAATAAATCAGGGACCACGCGGTTCCGAAGACTGGGGTCTAACCCTGGAACGCAGCCAGTGCACATTTATTCACAGAACTAATGGGATAGCTTGACATTTTTTCTGAAACTTTGTATTTTTTTGTGTAAATAAACCGAATGATATTTTAAATTAAAAAAAACAAAAAATGAAAAGTAAAATTTTACAAATCTGTAACTCAAAGCTTGATCACTACTTTGCAAGAGGGTGTAGAAACTTTTGTCTAGGGCATAATAAAGGTTGTGACTCACGCTCTTATAACACTGACAAATAATTAGTAAGGTTTTTTTTAATATTTTCCTATGCTTTTGAATTGTATCGCTATAGCTCACTGTGAAATAGTAATCTAAACATCGCCCTTTTTGGAGCGTTAGTCTGGCCTTGAGGTACAAAAATAACAATCCCTATTAAGAATTTTTATTATTTCTATAACTTTCTCAAAGTGCAAAACATTTGTCTGCGTATTTAACGATACTTTTATTATTCACTTAGTCTGTATAATAAGAGCTTACTTTCGTTAAACTCAGTTGTGCAATTTTCTAAATCTACTAAAAATTCTCTCTGTAGTTTAGTAAGCACTCCCCACCGATTCTTATGGACTTCAGCTGCAAGTCCTATCTCTACAAACATTTCAAATGCACATTGATGACAACCTCGACCCATATGAAAGACGCGATTTAACTACAACTTCTAACAATCCTGTGCTATGTTTCTGAAAAGTCTATGTTCAGTATGTGAGCTACAGATGGTCTCTTTAAATTTTTTTTCTCCTTTTCTCCTGAGATTTTAGTGACTTAGGAAAACTTTAAAAAATATTTATTTTGCACATTTTGTTTGCAGTGCCAGTAAAAATTTTGTATCGATACCATTACAAAACACTACTACTGCTAATAATAATTATTATTTAAATAAATGAATAAATAAATTAAAAAAAGAAAAACGAGTAGAATAAAGCTACCGTGCTTTGTTCATCAATTTGATGCAGGGGAGAGACTTGAATTCTAAGAGTTGAGTTTGTCTGTTTTGGATGCTGAAATGACGGTCCTTAAATGAGATAAAAATAAGTATTAACTTAAAGTAACGGCGTTCCAGTGCGTTCTGACCCCACCACGCCCCTGTGCATAGTAGATCACTTTCATAGGTTTATAGATAATCTGTATGCTTAATATATTTCCATCCATAGACTTTAAAACATCTTCAACTAACTGTAGATCTTCAACATAAGTATAAAGGCTCAGGTTTCATAAAGGGGGAGGGGGGTTCCATTCTTGCCTACCTTTCAAGAAAATAGTTCTTGTGTGTCAACTCACTGAATGGCTATAGTAAAAGATTTTGGTGAAGGGGCGAACTCCTCCCTGAACCCTTGGGTTTTCAGGCAGTACCAATCCTAGTATGTAATTCTATGTATTTGTCGGGACTGTCATGACACCGGGTAATTTCTGACGGAACTAGTAACCGCGTGGTTCATTCTTATCACAGCATTCAAATCTTACCACTATGCGGTAGGTTGAAACAAGTATTGAAAATTGTGCAAGTTTTTTTTTTTTTTAAAGATTTTTATTTTAAGTAGCATAAAATGAATATCAGGTTTTGTGTTATGAAATAATGCATAGGGGGGGAATCAAACATGAAGGTGTTTTTTAAAGATATAAATTATATTACTAAACGCAATTGCTATGCACCTTTATAGCAGCAGCAACATTCTTCTTTTTGTAAAGTGCCAGATTTATCATTACTCCGTATAAGAAGCAATATTAATGCAGTTGATACCTTGTATTATCTCACTATTTAGTGACTCTTATGCTATTGATTTCAAAAATGTTATGTCAGTAGGTTAAGAGAATAATCGCAAATTTTAGAAAAATTCCAAAAAAATAAAGTTTAATAAAATGATTGGCCACGCAAATACTAACAAAAAATTTAATCTAAATGAAATATGCTTTCCCCCATCTAATGGGAGGAGTTTGACCCCCTAAACCCCTTCCCTTGAGCATAAGCTCTAGATAAGAAATTCCGATTAGTAACCACTGACTACCAATGTCACAAAAAATGGGAGCTGGGAGCCCCTTTTTTTTCAAGTATACAAGCAGCACAAGATAGTGTACACACAAGCACAAGCAAAGTACGTAGGACCCCATTCGCAATTAGTAATATTACAAACATATTAACGAATTTCTGCAAAAAGAACAAAAAAAAAACTTTCAATTGATTTTTTTTAATTATAAAGGTATAAATATAGATAATAAAAAAATTCGCATTTTTTTAAATAGAAAAATAAACAATATAAAGCTAAATAAACGAAAGGAATTACTAATTTGCTTACTTTAACTAAAAATATTTGATCTGAAGTGAATGTTGAAAAAAAAATATTTTTACAAAAATTAAGTTGACGCTTTCTAGTGACTCAAGAGAATTGCTTAAATAGTTCTCACTAGTAAATGAATTTCGAGGTTGAACAATACACTCATGGATAACAGACAGGATTGGATTTTAAGCGTGTTATAGCGCGATCTTATTTTTAACAAAGAAACACTTTTGGCGACTGCTTGATTCTTTAGTAGCCATCATTTTCAGTGAAATTGTCTCCCGTTTGCGACCAAAAGTTCATTGTTTGCACGTCGCATTAAACATTACAATTAACAAAAATCATTTCAAAAGATCTTGAGCACCTTCTACCGTTAGTTCCATTGCACTGAGAATAATTTCAACTCCCAAGAATGCAACACTGTTGGTCAATGATGTAATTAAATTTTAGAGAACAATGAGAAAATGTTGCAAGTTGTATTAGCATTTCAGAAAGTTATAATTTAACGTTTCTAAATAACAGGCCTTTTCTACAATATTTCTATACTTAATTATATCATCAGTAAAATTCTTTAACCAAAATTTCGGCGTTTTGGTAAAAGCTTTGTCCGCTTTAAATCAGAATCTTTAAGTGCTAAGTGTTCGCAACCTCTAAAAATGGACCAAATCACCTGATTCCCCACCGCTTAATTGTATAATACCAGATGGAACAGGAGCAGACTTGTGGACAATTCGATTTCCAGAATTTTTGCTATGTAACATTTTATGCTTCTTCAAACTGCTTCATATAAAGCTTTTACTACTTTTTTTTTACATGTAATCAGTAATATTCACTCTAAAAAAGAAAACAAAATGTTTGAAGAAATGTTTTTGCGTGGATATTCGTTTTCCAAAACTTAATATTTGAATACAAGCAAAACGTTCCGTTAGAGAGTGAAGAAATCGGGGAAACACTTAGTCATAATTTCAGTTTTCATATTCGTTACTCTTAGTGCAAGCAGATGGCGCCACTATATTACTTTCGAACTTCTACGATTACTATTTGATACTGTAGTGTGTAGTCTGATACATACCGAATTCAAGTGTACATTTGTATGAAATTTTAGAATGCAACCATTATTCTCTAATGCTTGTGTAATTATGGTTCATTAAATATTGTGGGATCTTGCATTGTTAAGGGTTGACAACAAGTTAAAAGTTAAATGAAAGTCGAAAAAAAAATCTTGAGGTAGTTGCTGCATCATGGATTAACTTGCAGCAACATATCAATTATTAACAAACTGTTTTTAATTTTCGAATTTATCTGTAATAATAAAAAGATTTTAACCGCAAAAAGGAAAGAAATTATAACATCAATTTAATTATTGATTCAACCCTATATTACAATTAAGTCGGATTTTATGAAATCTTTGATTGGAATTCGACGAAGGTATTAATTTAAAAATGTAATATCTTTTGTATGATGATGAACCTTCTTATTTCTATTTTTTATTCGCTTTTAATACTGCTCAAGATTTGAAAGTTTCCCAATCCCAATCATGTAGCACTTACTGAATGTGTGTGATAGCACAACAATCCAAAAAATATTATGTAGTATGATCGAAAAATACTATTTCAGTTTAAAAGTTACCTAGAAAAAGATAATGTTGTGAAACATTAGTTTATGAGCGTTAAATAATCGAGTCAAGATAAAAAATGGTACTTTTTATCATTTTTTATGATTTTATTTTTTAGTTATTAATTCATTTATTTATTTTGACATGAAAAAACATTTTAAGGAGTACGCAAATGCATTATTTTAATAAGAAATACTCGTATATTTTTCTATACACACACACACACACACACACACACACATATATATATGTCTGTATTCGCTCTCAGTCACGAAAACTGAGATGGGTCGGGTAAATATCGGCTCCCATGATCTGTTGCGACACTTAGTTTCATATCTTTATTATTCTTATTTTACTTAAGGTCTAATTGTTGTGAACCTTAATTTAAGATCAGTTAAAATAAATTCCAATACTGTCACTTTTAATTCGCCGTTTGCTCGTTTATTTATTTTAGCACTGCTTTGATTGTAGAAGCACTCAAAGATCATACAAAAGAGCATATATTTCTCAAATAATAATTCTTAATTTTAATATTAATGATTTTTTTCTCTTATCGTGCACATGCCCCTCTGTTTAGTCGGAGTAGTTGAAATTGCTTTCGCACTCTAGTTAAAAATTGAGTTAAACATATTTTTGGTGAGGAAAGATCAAGAAACCGTGATTTTACCTCCATAGACTTTTTTTCATTACATAATTAGAAAATTTTTTGTTAATGTTTTGGTAGGTACATCAAAATAACTTGATTCTTCGTTTTAATTTGCTTCAAATTCAAAGACTACTACTGAAGGTAAGCGCGGCAGTTTAAAGTTCGTATTAAACCCAATAGATGGCAGCACTACAAACACGTATGAAGTTCTTATTTTTTTCAATAGATAGCAGCACTACGTTCTCTAGCTGTAAAAAAATAAAATTTCGAACGCAATAGTTTGTTTCAATTACAACTTAACTGAAGCAAACTTTTTTTTTCATAAAAATAAAGAAGAATAAAAAAAAAATCTTAATTCAGAAAAACTCATCAGTTTTATTAAAAAACGTGCAACTTTAACATTTTGTCATTACGTGAAACTTAACTCAAAGGTGAAGTATGCTGCAAAACGATGAAGTTTTATTCCAATTAATTAATTTAGAAACGAAACATTAACCAATGTTGCAATTAGGGATAGTGTGCTGCTTTATTGTTCAAGATCAAAGACAAACAGTACATTATAGATATTGACAAAATTTTAAACTCGAAAAATGTTTCCCTTGTTTTAATCTCAACCCAGTATTTGTCCAGCAGTGTATTTTAATGCTTTGTGTTTAATTTTAAAATATCAAGCAACTTGAGCTACAACTAATGCCAACATAGTTTAATGTTTCGGTTTAAAATTGACTTATTCGAACGAAACTTAATGGCTAATGCAGGAATTTTTACCTCTGAGTTTATACTTTTGTCTCGTTTTCACTTAATAATAAAATATACATTTTTAAATTGTGTTTTTTTTTTTCTTCTCATTTTTGAGTTTTTCTGAATTTTGAACTATTTGTTCAGTTATTCATCTACTACACATTAATTCTTAAAAAAAGAAAGGTAATCTGAACTGAACTGTCATTAAAATCAAATTTCAATTTTGAGTTTATAATTTTGTTCACCAGTGTAAAATTAACATGACACGAAGAGTTTTTTTTTTAACACTTTATATTTTTCGTAAAGAGAGAAGTTTCTTAAATTTCGTGTTTTACTCCGCAGATGTGTTTTATAAATAAATTTCTCTTCTAGGAGTTGAACGGCTCTTTGAAATGCGCTCTGGAATTAATTTCAAAACAACAAGACTTAAGATAAAATTTTGCGTATAATGTATAATAACTTTAGTGAAAATACATGGCTGAAAAGATATACAATAACTTTTTTTCGTGTAAGTCTTTTTTTTTTCTTTTTTGAACTAAAAAGGGTTTCCTACAATCATGAAAATGAGCCCCTGTTTGAATTTTGAATATGGACGTAAATTGAATAATGCAGCAAAATTCGCATACATTTCAAATTACATTTCAAAAGTAGTTTGTAATCACTACATTGGTAGAAGAAAAACTTGTTGTTAAATAATTCATAATAAAGTTGCAGCTGTAGCTAAAAATATTAAAAAATAAAACCAAATAAATAAATAACATCATGGATGGTTATTTTAACTTTTAAATTTATCACGGAGTTCACCCTAGTAATTATGACTGGTTTTGGAAGTGTATAGCTCTTTAGGAGCTCATTAAAGAAGGCAAGTTGTTGGTGTTAAATTGAATTACTTTGGAAGTAATGCAGCGCCAAAAAAATTTCTCTTTTACACAAACTCTCCGTATAAAAGTCTGATAACATACGAGCGTCTCCTCAAACACCATGAAAACGTTAAAATTTAAAAGTGCCTCCTACGGGCCTGTCTTTTTTTATACTTTTCTGGAAGAGAGATGTCAAAGGGCATTAATAGGGGAAAACAAAAACAAATGCCCAACAAATGCCGAAAAACATTGTTTACAAAATCTGGGGATGGGGAGAAAAAATTTACCCGGCCCAACTGAAGTAGTTTGGGCCTGTCCTCCAACCCCCTTTCCTGGCTGCTTGATACGCCCTAGTGTGTGCATTGTACGTAAATGCATTAAATTTCCAAGAACACTGTAATATGTAACTGGTTTCAAAATAGATCTATTTTAGGCTCGTTTTTTAATACACTTTTTGACATTAAATTTAGCATCAAATTTCGAAACTAAAAAGCAAACTTCCGCAGTTACGCATAACCGGAACTCATCCGATGAGGGTGGAGACTTAAGATTAATCATTGGTGGAAGATTAAAAAAAAAAAGAGGTGTCATTAACAATCTGAGGTTATTAGGCGCTGCTTAAGAATAGTCGAGAAATGTAGATGACTAAGTCCGTCTATTTATTGCCTGCGAACGAAGGCGCCCACGATTCCCGAACGAGGCTCATCATTTATTTGCACTTGAAGATGAGCGCAATGAAAAAGTGCGCGCTTTTTAGATAAGGAGCAAAACATACGTTGACACGCCTATCTGCACGGTGAAATAAAATCGAGAGAAAAAAAGTTTTTATTGAGAATGAAAACACTCTCAGTGTTGTGATGGAGCGCCTCTGAGGCTACATTTCGGGAGGCTCGCTGGAAAGGCGCGCTTTTGGAAAGGAGGCGAGGAGGGTTAAAGTTCATGAGGCAGGGCAGATAATCTGTGTCGGCCGGCAGTCCGGCCGGCGGTTACTTACGGATCATTCAATATTTTTGATGATTGATTATCGATTATTTTATTCTTGGAGTATGCCCGTAGGAAATTGTAGTTGCGAGTTTTCACTGAAATGTACATGGGTGCCGGTGGACAAATATACAAGGGTTGCGCCTGCATATATATCTAAAAAAAAAACCACTGGTTTTACTTGATTTTCATTATATTTGAAACTATTTACAAATTAATTTTTTTAAATCATTTATTTGTTTATTTTAATCTATTAGTTTTATTTCTCTGATCACAATATTTTTGTAATTTGTCCATTGCTTAAATGAATGCTTATTTAAGAAAAAAAAAGTAAAAAATGTTTCGTAAAAAATTATTTTTAATTTCTTTAAATATTATGTAGTGTCCTCATTTTTTTATTATCATGGAGTGTGAGAATGCACCTCTTTATACTCCCCTACATGCGCTCGAGGACATGACCGTGAGATTGACAATTTTCATGATGTATTTTGTAGTTGGTTGCTTTTTAATAAAATCCTATATTTACAATCTAACTAGTGAAAGTGCAAATCCTGCTGCCATTCATAAACATGACTTTAATGTTTTTCATGATGACCTTAGTAATTTGTTACTTTTTATATTTTTCTTATGTGAAAGCAATTTATTGAAATTTTTTACGAAAAATTATTTTTTTTTAATGTTAAAAGAATTTTAATACCTTTTTTTAATAAAAAATAAGATTTTTTTTTTTTCAAATGCCGTTCCCTCCTGTGCATATGACAATGTATACAATAGGACTAAAAGTAAATTGGTTGAGATTAACCGTTATGCATTTTACACCTTAAAGAGAAAATCAAAGCCAACTAATTGGTAAAGTGCTGCTTTCCTCTCCTTTTTCTTTCCTATCCTTTTATTCTTTTTTTTTTTTTTTTCAAAAAATAAAAATTCTTAAGCTATAGCTGAGCAAGGAAAAAAGAAATTAATTCGAAAGTACTCTAAATAAAAAAAAAACGAAAAAAAGTTCGATCAAAAGACTGAAATGACTTAACAGTATATTTTTACTTTACCCATATTAATTCACTTTATTTTTGTTTCGCATAAACTAGTGCAATACAGTGGGACAAATCTTCTCTCTAACTATTTAAATTAGTATAAAAGTCGTAATTTTGTTTTAAATGAAATTTCTTTTAACACAAATACTCCTTCTTGCATATTTTGACTTCAAAATTTTTAATTGGCTTTAGCAGACAACAGGGGGATCTTAAAACTTATTGGAAATGAAAAGCAGACTTCGGAATTTCATGCGAAAATAACTCGATGTTTTTGTCGAAGGAAATCAATGAGTGGATTTCTCCTTAACACAGCCAAGTCAGTGTTATAAGTAGTCAATGTAATTATAAAAACATTGAGGGGGGAAAAAGTAATCTCTAAACTTCGTTTGATTTTATTTTAAAACTAAAGTTACCCGCCACGGCTTTGCCCGTAGTAAAATTTTTACTGCTGTCGCTGTATCCATAATGCACGAATTAAAAAAACAAAGCACAGGAAGTATAGTGCGAAACTGAAGCGTAATTTCACCACCGTTTATCAGAAAAGAAATATCTGCCTTGTCCTCGCAAAATTGCAATGTTTAAGCTCTGAAACTGCGAATACGAAAACTTTCTCGCCTGTTGAGATTTACCGTGCTTAACACTGACTTTTTTTTTTTTTCGATCTAAACGAAATTCTAGCTAGTTTTAGCTAGTGACCTTTTAATTTTCTTGACAACTAATTTTTAACTCTAAACTTCGTTAGATTTTATTTAAAAATAATGTTTGCTTTTAAGTGCTTTGTTATTGTTTAATTGGATCAATAAAAATGTTTTATCTCGGACTGCGGAGTTGGATTTTGAGAAACGGAGTCGGAGTTCTAAGTTTAAAATTCCCCAAATCGGAATTCATTTCCTCTCCAGGTCTTTAACTCCGCCAAGACTGCGGAGTGAGAGTCGGATTCGCACTAATTTGGGGTAAAAAGGCCGGAGTCTGATTCGGAGCTGGTCATTTTCTTTCTGGCTCTGCATCCCTGACTTTAGCTTTTCTGTTGCTTTTCGATTTTTCAGTTTTTTCTTATGAACCATCTAGGTTCGAAACATCCTGTTTTCGACATATCCCGGAATTTTCACCAGTCGTAATCTAGACCTACCAAAATAAAAACAAAATTCTTTTTCGATAATTAGACCCTCGTCCATATTTTCTTTATCTCGCGCCTAAATCACACATTTAGTTTCAGCAAGGAGAAGCGAGTGGCTTCATCATCGCCTCAATTTGCAGCAGAATAAATTAAGCAAAAGAACATGGACGCTGCAGATCGAATGTCAACGCGTTACGACTTCCGTGTCGGCTTCAAAATGGCGGACGCATGTCAGCTCGCTGCCTGCAGAATTTTCGATACCGAAAGGGCTGTAACAGAATCCTCTTCGTTTGCGATTTATTTGGCCTTGACTCGTGTGCAGTCGAACATGCAAAAGAACAAATCGGCTGCATGAAGAAGACAACAACGATTGTTCCGGACTTCTGTTTTGCTTGGGCCCGATCCGGCTGATACCGTAATCTGTGTTTTTGTTGATCAGTACACGTGTTGTCTTTCGTCAAGATCCTGTGCTTTGTTTTTTCGGAGGTTTTTTTTTACCCCTTTAATTTAGACGCGGCGGTGGTTCCAATCTGGTGGGCTCTGGGATATTAGCCTCTTTTCTCTGTCTAATAATGCGGCATATACTAAGCTTTGTTTCGTTAATAAATTATGTTATTTGATAGGGTGTGATATTAGTCTAGGTCATTGAAGAACTATTAAATGCATTTCGCTGAACAAAAGCTTTGTATGTTTGCTAATTAAGGCAAGAAACAAGAATTGTCAGCTTGATTATTTTTTATCCTGGGATAGTAACAAAGTTTAAAAGAGGTTATGGTTTTTTTTACGAGTGTGTGAAAGGATAGGGAATCGACGAAAGTAGCCACAAATGCAACAACACGGATTTAACCAAACTTTTGTGCTTAAAATAAGTTTGAAAAAACGAATTTCAAATTCTAGCCAGGAATTGGAAGTCGAGAAAAATGAACACAAATACAACAACACAGGTTAAACAAAAGTTTTCTGTTTAAATTTAGCTTGTAAAAACGAATTTACTGCAAATTATGCCATGTACTATTTGATGCAGAACTTAATTTCCAACAAATGAAGTGCAGGAGCTCCATTTTCTTCGAAACCTATTGTAAAGCGTAAAGAGTCTGAATTCTGATTAGGATTAAAAATAAAAAAAATCACAAAAAATGAATAATAAGACTTGAGCTGAGCTCCTCTACAAATAAGCCCTGATTTGATTCAAAAAAAAAAAAAAAGAAAAACTTCGTATTCAACTTGTCATTAAACTTTCCATACTAACTGTATCAGCGTAAAAGGTAGCACAGAACTAGTCAATAGACTCGATCAATCCCAGTAGGTAAACGTTTTAAAATTAAACGTTTTAAAATGGTTATCACAACGTTAATAACCGTTTCCAAACCTTTATGCTACAAAGTGGACTGGCCTCCTGGCATGGAATAGTTGGAGAAGGTTATTCTCTGTCCCTGCTTGGTTAGTTCTTTGCAGATCAGTAATTTAAAGAATCTATAACCAATCGTCCCCCCCTTCCTCCCATTCACTACAGCTTTAACCCCCTTGAGATTGAGATTGGGCAGTTAAAGAGTTACATCTTAAATAGACGACATATCTCGTCAAGAACGAGAAGGTGGTTAAAAATATGTAAACATATGCGTGGATGTGTGAAAAACATTCTGCCACATTATGAAAAATCAGATTTGCAATCTATACTTTTTCCACAGTTCATGGTAAATCAGTTGATTATTCGCATTAGACTGATATTTTAACAGGTTTGTTGAAAACTGCTTTAATGAATAACAGTTAGTTCAAATCGTTGTATTATTATGCTGCATGTGAAAAAAAAAAAAACCCTTGAGTGTTTCCTCGTCCTTGATAACTCTCTGCAAAATAGAATTCCTTCTGCAATTTCCCATCGTGAGAGCTCAGGTGTCACCATCTAGTGGGGAAATTTGGAATCAAAATTCTTGCGGTAATGGCTTTCCGCCGATTGAGGTTCCCTATGAAGGAATGGATACCGGTTCATGGACTTGTAAATTGTGAGAAACAGTATGCAGTGTAACCAGAAACAAATTTAAAATTTATTATTTTATTTTAAAAACTAAATTAGTTATTGTTCTGTACTCTACGAATGCAGTTCTATGATGCCGACTTTAATAGCAAAAATAATTTCTGGGACGTAATCCTAAATGCTGTTTTCTTACTACTTTTGTTCTTAAAAGTGGTTTTTAATGTTCTCATTTTCATTTTTCCATTAACCCCATAAAATGAGATATCTTGGTAATATGTGCACAAGAACGGCATAGATGTTCTCGCTAATACTTAGAAAACGGAGATTTCTGCGGTAATAAAATGCAAAAACCCCATTTTGCAGCAAGACGAAAGCGGCAGATTAACACAAAGGGACTCTAATTTGAAACCGAAAACCTCGGCACCAACCACTTGGCGATTTACTCTAAACTCGCATGACACAAACGAGTGAGGGTTAAAAAAAAATGTTTTCATTTTCGAAAGGGGCATTTTTTCCCCCTCCGAGTCGGTTGACCCCTGACCCCGGTTATCAGATTACCCCGGGCTGCGCGACACAATCGCGTTTCGGGGGCCCCTTCTCCGGTTGCTCCCTAATGACGTGAGGCCTGGGCGCCGATGACGTCACACGACCGCGCCTCGCTGGAGAATTCGGTTCTTGCGATTCTCCGCCGAGATTATTGCGGATCATGATGAGTGCGGTGTTTCATGTGCGTCTGAAACCCCATGCTTAAACGCTTTTCAGAATTGAACTGAGTCATTCTTTAAGTGAAGACATTTTTTTTTTGTGAAAATTGCGGCTTTTTTTCGCATCAGTGCCGGATCTATGATTTTTCCAAAACCGGCGCAAAAACTTGAAACTACCTTACCACCTATCTTCCATAAAGTTTTTATGTGTCGAGTTTCAACGAAATGCATCAGAAATCAGGCGAATTTGCCAAGCGGGTCAATAGCCCCCCCCCCCCCCCCCCCACACACACACACACCAGATCCAGCATTGCTTCACATAGAAACGCTCCCAAAAAGGGATCACTTTCAGCATCTATTACTTGTGCCCAGGGGTGCCGCAATAGGGTGTCATGGGAAGTCATAGTGACCTGCCAAAAAATTCCTTGCTCGGAAAATTTTGACTGACGATTTGGCAATTTGAAGATTTTTGCAGATTTCAAACACTGAGCATGAGTATCCTTTTTTTATGATGTACGTTTTTGTGTATTCACGTGTTTTATCTTTCGGGAAAATTCGTCGCTCCATTCGGTGAACTGAGAATCTACTCTCCCAAAAATTTAAGTTCGGAGTGTCATTGCTTGTACACCTTTTTCTGCTCCGATATTAAGCACTCGAAAATTTTACTAGGATTTACTTACAAAAGAGACCCTGATTTTAAAGAGACTTAAGTAGCCAAGGATAAGAATTTTCTGCTGAAGAAGGTTTCTAATGTTTTTAATCCTCCGGTTTCTTGAGGTTTCGAATTTCTTTTAATCTTTATATCTGACAAATTTCCCAGGACCTCAAATTTCTTTTAATCCTTATACTATATTAGAAAATAGTTAGTATGTACAGTTAGTTTTACTGTGGTGTGGATGTACGGTGCATTCTGCAAGCGTAAATCCAAAAAGTTGGGTCATGAGTCTCATGACCTGACCATTCGTAGCGCCACTAAATATAGCCTAAAACTAGTAGCGTAACTTGCACCCCTGCTCCCCTACAGCAGCCGGGAAGCTAGGGGGGGGGGCGAACGATGTTTGAGGACCTCACAATCCTGAAAAATAATACTAAGAGTTTCACGAAACAAATATTTTTTGTAGTTTCATTGGGGGTAGATGCACGCCTAAGTCTGTACGCTACTGCCTAAACAGCATTTTCGGGACTTCTGATTTCAAGTTCTAACCAGGATAATGTCCCATACCTCCTTTTTGTACCTTATTACTCACTTTTTGTGAAAATTACACTTAAGACTCGCCACCACGCAATCCGATTTGTGTGCTCCTATTTTGACCTTCCCCCAAAACCAGAAGCTGGCTCCATCTTTGATAGTCTGTGTACCGGATGATGTCGCAAATTGGCGATTATGTAATACCTTTGTGTGTGCAATCTAATACTAGGTTGTCCCAAAAGTTCATCAAAAGTCAAGGAAGCATGTCAAGAGTCAAGACTTCTTTTAATTAGAAGCCGGCTGAATGGTACTTTGACCAGATCCGAAAACTTGCAGATCGATGGCACGAAGTCTTGGAACATGGTCTTTATTTTGAGGAATCCTTTATTGTTTTTGTTACTTGGAAAGTAAAATTAAAGTTTTTTTCAAGTGTTTACGAACTTCTGTCACAACATTGTATTTAAAACGTTATTTCGTCAATAAAGTTATTCATTACAGTGCATTCAGTACTGTAAATATTTGTCATTTTTCTTTTATGGTCAATAAGCAGTGAGAAATACATATTGTACAACTACTTCATCTGATTAAATGGCATATTATTCTCCTAAATGGTATCTGCTTGGTTTTTTTCCCCAAAATCTGAACAATTTAAAAGTTTGATTCACCTTTTGTGCTAATTCGTTCAAACTTTTGACGTTCACCAGTAGTAGTTTTCATTCAATCAGAGTATCTTTTCCACCGAAATTTGTCGTCGTAGACGTTTTTGTTCGTCATGTTTTCTTCTGATGTAAAAATATGACGTGTTTTTGACGCAAAAGAATTAGTATGTCGTCTTGTTATGCAAACAAACTTTAGAAAATCTGAAGGAACATTTTAACCTTCTGACTATAGATCCGTTGAAGCTTGTAACCTCTGCCATTCTTTCCCAAGCTTTGTTTCTCATCTTAGAAATCAGATCCAAGGAAGAGACAAGTCGTCGATGCAGATTTTACAGTGCAAGTGAAAAACCTCGACTTAAGTTCCAGGGATCTGAACGTTTTTCTTGGCTAATTACAATGATTTGTTATTGGAAACGTAATGGACTCGTTACTTTTTGCTATAAATGGGGGAAGGGGGGGGGGATTTGGCCGTGACATCGTTGATATGGGAAGTCGCATCCATCAAACTCTAAGAAAATAAAACGCAGCTACACAAACAGTTCCCCCGCGACAATTGTTGATGTAAGCCGTCTGTGTACCCAAGTAAAAAAAAATATCTTCGTTTAGGTTCGTTTCGGATTAAGCAGTGTATTTCAATAAACTCGTATCAAATGATGGTAGGGTTTGGTGGGATAAAGAAATGATAAAATCCAGGTTTTTCAGTTTAAGTGTACAAAAAATACAAGAATTTCTTTTAAATTTTATTATATTTTTTTCGTTATTACTTTACAGTACATTAATAAAAAACAGGTTGCATTGAATTTTAGGTAGGAAAAGAAATAATTCAAATAGTATTTTGATATTTCGTTCTCATATATATTTAAAAACCTGGGGTGGGGTAAAGTGGTCAGAGTTATAAAATAGATGTAAAACTATCGTATAAGTAATATTTATATTAACGTTAACCCGACCTATTTCTTTTAAAGAAGTTGACTTAATTTGAAATAAATTACAAAGTTGTGATAGTTAACTACGCTCAGAGGTTGGTTCACCAAGAGTTTCATAGATAGTGAGGCCACGATTTTAATAGTATCATCAGGAGAGATATGATATGTTCTAATGTTTGACTAATGAAAACTTCGCTAAATTTTGCAAGTTGTATTTTAAAGATAGCACATGCGCAGTCTGCTGTGTCGGAATATAAATAACTTTTTAAATATTTACAATCAAAATATATTTTCTAAAGAGGGTTTTGAAAAAATGTCACTGTAATAACAAGCAACAGAAAGAGTCCAATTCTCCAAATTATACGAATTGCTTCCAATTCTAGCCTTCTAATTTTTATTAATATTTCACAGGCGGAACAAAATTTGGAACAAAAATTTTTACTAAAAATTATAGATTACTAGAATAATTTACTAGAAATATATTTTGTCTCGTATTTGTACAAGTTCGTTTATTTTTGGCATGTTTTATGCCATAAGTTAATTTTATAAATTTATGTCGAAAATTGAAGGCAAAAAAAGTCGCTTAAATTTAAGAACGTTATTTATTTTTCTATTTGCAGATTCCGCAATGTTATGAAAAAGAAAAATTGATGGCAAAGAATGTAATGGAAATATCAGAGAACGCAGCAACAGGTAAGTCAAAATCTTTGTTGTTAAAAAATGTTTGACAGTGTTGATGGCTTTTTTTGAAGGGGACTTTGTGTTCATACGTTTTATAATACTTTATGTTTCATATTTCGTTGGGAGAAAAAGGCACTTGAACTAGGGGCCCAGTAAAAAGAGAGAGTAAAGCCTCTGGAAGCTTATGAATCATAGTCCCAATTTTGCCAATCTTTTTCACATATATGCCTCAACTTGCAAGAATATTATAACCAACAAAGTCCTTCCTCCACTCTTAGGAGAACCTTATATTGACCTGAGCTATAGTATGGCTCCGGGAACTTGATCTCTGACCTTGACAATGCTTACTTCCTTTTTTAAGATAATCAAAAATGGTAATTGGTGCTAAGTTGAGTTGGCCGACTTCGTTGTAGCCACGCAAGGGAATTCCAAATCAAAAGCCAATATGACGCTTCTCTTTTTCACTGAACTTGTCGAGGTCAAAGCTCAACTTATCAGGACCACACTATAAACCTAGTTGCGTTTGCATTAATAACCCTTGAAGTTTCCAAAGTTTAAAATTTTAAAACTTGTTTTTCTTCGTAGTGCCAAAGTAAAAGTTGCCATTTTCTGTTTGTTATTCTCCAACAGGACTTTTGAAAAAAGTTGCCCGTAATGTTTATGTTGGAAGCATTATTTCCTTTCCTTTTAATATTCAAACCGAGTTGCACAAATTTTATTAATGATTTAGCAGTTGGAGCAAAGGAAAGTTTTTCCTCGTTTAGATAGGTATAAAACCTTCTTTCGGATACAACGAGAAGTACCTTGATAGAAGGTCACTGTGATTCGGCAGTGTCATTCGGCAAATTTTGACTGTGATTCGGAAAATTTAGAGACAGTATTGCAATGTAGCTTTTTTTTTTTTTTTTTGTGTGTGTAATCTTTTGATGATGCCTAATGTCTCTTCTCGGAAGATATAGGTATGTATGTATACATGCACCATGCACGTATTATTTATTACCTTATTAATCATTCGGCAAAATTCGGTGTTTCATTCAGTAAATAGAGAATTTTCCCCCTTCCAAAAATTTAAACTCGGGGAGTCCCTGGACAGAACCTTGGAAAAATAATTTTTATCTCCCAGCAACGCCTGCTTTTGCTGCACAAGCATCGAGTGCTGTCGCGTTTCATTAATCCGTTTGTTTGTGTTAAATTTCCGAGCTGGCGGATTTATGTGGCCGGAAATGGCAGCACTTTCATCACTCCGGAAACACGAGAGTCGGGAGCCTTCGTACAAGATGGATGGAGGGCGCGAATTAACGAGTTCGTGGAATACGTTATGTACATGTTGGGGGAGAGAGATGCTCTGCTGATCTATCGTTTGGATTGCCGACATTTCTTCTCTCGCTCTTCTTTTTTCTTTTTTCTATTTTTTTCTTCTGCGCCTTGTGGCTGGACTGTTTTGCCGGTGTGGCTTGTTTTTAATTTCGTTTTGTTTATCTTTTGAAAACTGAAGTAGTGTAACATTTCGAACAGATAAGTAAATAATTCGCTTTGACCTCCGCGAGGTTTGAGAGCAGCGCTTAAGTAAATCGGCCTTTTTTTTTTTTTTGTTACTTGGAACACTAGTCGAGTGGGTCAATAACATGTGTAACAATTCTCTTAAGTAGGGGTTCCAAATGAGTACAGCGGCAACCTGAAGGGGGCCGCGAAGTGTCCATGGTATCATACTAGAGTTGGACAGGGGTGCTGAGAGAAAATTCTAATTCTTTAAAGGGTGTCGCGAATTGGGAATATTAGGGAACTCCTGCTATAAGATAAATGAAGGGCTTGGTTATGAAGGATTTATGTGACAAAACAGAAATTGCGAGTATTTGAAGTTCTAAGTTTTATTGTTGTAGTTATTGCAGCTTTTTTGTTTTCTGGTTTTGTCATTAGTGTGCGTATGAAATTGATCTAATGATATCCACTTTTTGATGTACCAAGTTTTATTCGCTTACATGTATCCATTGCTTACCATTGTCCAGAGTGTTCATTTTTTTTAAAATGAAACATAGCCCCTTCATCCTCCAAGCCCTTCAATTGTTATTATAAGTTTATGTGTGTTTTCGAAAGTCGCGCTAACAGTTATTTTGAATACACGGTACAAGGGACTTTCCAACCATTTAGTATTATGCCTAAATTGTGGAGGTTTAGGTAAACTGGTGTGTCCGTCTCTTAAGCCTCGGGTTCTTGCAGTTCCCGGGACTACTGTCCTGGATGCTCTCTAAGATGTGAATGCAAATAAGAGGATGATGACTACAACTTTTATCTTGGTGTAGCATTTGATGTTTGACCGTATTCCTTCGTATTAGAAACAGACTATAAAGCTTTTTTGGACATGATGTCACCTCGTGAGAAAATTGGTTTAACTAAATTTTCTCTGTGTTTACGAAAGAGATCCAGAAGCAATTTTATTTTCTGCTTGAAAAATAGATTCTATTTTGAAAAACTTAAATTTGTCAAAAAAAAAAGATGGAGCAGAGTTCTTTCTAAACAGTATCAGCTAGGGTGAACCCGGCAAAGTTTCTTTGAATGTGCCTCTATAATTGGGAAGTAGGGAACTTATGTAAGCTGAATAAGTTCCGACAATATTAAGGAAGCACAATTATTATGCAGTTAACTTTCCTACCGGCAAAACAAAATCGAAGTTTTCAAAAGAAAATCCAGAAAAGTTGTTAACAAATGAAGTTTCAAAGTTCGTTGCCTTCTTTCTTTCTTTATTTTTTCGTTAATGTCTTCCGTAACATGATGGGCTACGACCGTCCCCCGTGTTTATTGAATTTTCGTGATGTGGGTGTCGTATGCATCAGGATGTGTGCAAATTGCACTTATTATGACGCCAGTTCCACTAATTAGAGTTCTCTAGGCCCAGCGTTTCTCAACTTTCTTGTCCCTCGGGCGGGCAAAACTTAAAAAAAAAAAAAAAAAAGAGACCCGGTGACTGGTTTTACCCGGCCCCCTCCTTTTTTTAGCAATAAAAAAAGGGAAAAAAATGCAATTTTTCAACTTGCGGACGTTAACCTTATAAAACAGAAAATCAGACCGGTGAGGTTTTCCTCCAACTTTCCTTTCCTTAAGCACACATAAAACCTTTTTACAAAATTTGTAACAGTATCTTTCTTTAAAAATTTGGATAATGGTAAAAATTGTCATCAGAGAAAGTAAGCGAGAGCATAGGGTGAAATTTTTCACTTCATTAACAAGTCGCTGTGTTGCGTTACAGAAATGCTCTATGTGAATTTCATTTTGGCATTTTCTCCCGTTCTGCTAACTCCGAAAGATGTATAGCTTTTCTCACTCGAAAATACCACAAGAACTTAAGAATAACTGAGGAATCCATTCAGGCAAATTGTACAATCACAATAATTTTTGAAAGATCATTCCGTGTTTTTTTATATTTTTTTACTAATTATGGAAAATTGAAAATGTGAAGGGAGGGGCTGAGTAGGGGAAACGCTGAGTAGTTATCAATCTCTCGTAAGCATCCCTGCTTTCCTCCGTGCCTTCGGCCCGCAAAAAAAACACTTCATAAAAAGCTCATAAGAAAAAAAACATGAAATTTAAGACATTTTCCGACTGAAGGGGATGCATCGTTATATGATGTCATAAGTCAGGTGGTTTCTTACCACGCCCCACGCAGGTCATATCTGGGCGACTGTGTTGCCACACACATCTTCTGTAATATTTCAACTGACGCGTCCCAGCGTAAAAAAAAAAGTTAGAAATGCTGAGCCCGGAAAAATAATAAAGATTAATAATAATAAAAAAGAAGCTCGAACAACTCATGTCGGATATTAGTTCGAGGGCGCACGTGTTTTCTGTCAACCCTTGGCGGCGCCGAGCTACAAGATGACTTCCAAAATCATTCCAAACTCTTCTGCGATTTTCGATATCAAAAAGAAAAACAAAAAAAAAAATCGTCAACCAAAACCGCGCACAATTGTTTTCTCGTTATGATTTCTGTTTACTTTTTCTTTCTGGATTTGAGCGCTGGTGGTAATGTTATACAGTCTCAAGTGTTTCAAAGCTTCTCGATTTTCCTCACTTGCTTCTTCGGCGAACTTTCTATTTTTTCTTTGTTTACTTTTATTTAAAGGTCACGTTTTTTTCGCGTGAGAAAGTTTTCGTAGACAATTCATTAGTTTAATACAATGTACAAAGGTGCAGTTGGATTTCCGTTTCTAATACATGCAAATATTTTTTGGAAATTGCCTCGATTTTCGTTGTACTGATAAATTAGTGTCAACCAGGACTGTGGATTAGGAGAAAAACTGATCGACTCAGACTCTGATTCTGACTCTTTTACCGTTTCATCAGTCTGATTCCGACTACGCAGCCCTAGCGTCAAATACACAGCCATTTTTTTTTCCATTCGTTGGATTGTTTTTTTTTTCCTCTAATGAAAATTTGAAATGAGACTTGAAAAGGGTAATTTTAAGTGGAGTAAAAATAATTGAAAGTTTGAACCATCAATTTTTGCGTTAAACCACCATGCTTGCGAGTTCTCACTGGTGTGCTGAAGAAAGATTATCTGCATCGTAATAGTATCTAAAATTGAAAAACACAGCATTTTAAAAATAGTAGTAAATACAGTATAAGTTTAGTTACATATTATGTAGGAAAAGATACCCCTTTTGTACAATACGAAATTCTGATTAACGCTTAATGCCGTCCCTCGCGTAAAATTAAGACTCCACTGTAATATTTATCATTTTAATTTCACAAACAGATAAAAAAATCTCTTTTTACAAGCATAGATTTGCTCCTTTATGCTCAAGTAGCGACACTCAACTTCTTTCTCTCTCGGGACACTGACACATGACAACTATGCCGCCGTGCTAAGCACAAAATTCGTATCTGCATTTTTAACAAAATTGAGTTATCGCCACCAGGTGGCTCTTTGTGACGTATTTTACCTAAATACAAAATTATATGGTCATTTGAGAGCGGGAAATATTTTTGAAAAAATTCTGAAAAAGTTTCATCAGAATCAAATACATGGTGGCGCAAACTTTACATAGTTTTATCTCAGTTTGAGCTCGACTGTAGATACGACTTTTGCGCTTACCTCGGCATTACAGTCTCGTACATTGCAGCCGTTATTGGGCAGAGTAATTGTAAAAAAAAAAAAGCAATAATTAATTACAATAGTCAGCAAATTTACGCTCGCTCGCGGCTGACGAAAAAAACACACTTCTTAATATTAAAAATTGGAAAAATCAAGTATACAGGCGAACTTAATTTGTTGGTGGCGGGCCGTCATTGGAGGGGGGGGGGGGTCAATTGCCCCCCCCCCCCCGGCTTTGAGAAGTATATGTATTTACATATAAAGGGGCGTGGTTTTTGCTGTTTTCCGATGAAATTGCATTGTGTTTGCACCCTTTGCCCCCCCCCCTGGAAAACTTGAAATGACGTCCCTGGTTGCTGGGCAACGCTACGGTAATAAACCTAGTATTTGTTGCACAAAATACCCTACAAATGACTTCAAATATGCTATTCTTGTTTCGTTGCATGAAGTTTTTGAAGAACTTGTAAATTTTATGTAATGCTTCAATTAAATTTTATGATTTCCACAAGTGATATTAAAATAAATCCTACTGCTCATTGAGGGACGTATTTCACATGATACGTCCGTTACTAAATCAAATTTTCCTATATAAATGTTTCTGGAAACCTTGAAAATGTAATTTCACCATGTACAAGTATAGCCTATGTTCTTCACAAAATTAATTCAACTGAATAAGTATCTAGCATATTCAGTCTCGGAGTGTTTTTTTTTTTTTTTGCGACAAATGATAAATCTATTAAATTGGAATTGCTCTTACACTCTCACTTCCACATGGGTAAAGTACTATTACCGATGATGAAAATATTTAGCTGACTTAGTTT
The DNA here is from genome assembly GCA_038373865.1 of Uloborus plumipes. Classification (NCBI taxonomy): domain Eukaryota; kingdom Metazoa; phylum Arthropoda; class Arachnida; order Araneae; family Uloboridae; genus Uloborus; species Uloborus plumipes. The sequence continues at coordinate 59,923 of JAXGGA010002829.1, forward strand.
TTATTAACTTTTAGATACATTTACAATTTGCAGCATAAAAAGTGTAACTCAATCTTTCTCCTTGCTAATTGAAAAAAAATTATCTCGCCGATCTTTCGTAGCCGAAGTATGTGAAGAACTTCAACATCAATTTAAAGGAAAACAAAAAAAAAATTCAATCGGTTTCACTGTACTGATTAAGCCAATTTCTCGAAGATTTTATCAACTGAGAAGCCGCTTTGAGATTGTAATTAAACATTATTTTTAAAGGATTATTTTAGTTTTTTTGCTTAGCTTTGCAAGCCGTAGAAAAGTGTAAAAGAAAAAAGAAAATCCTTTTTTTTTTCATGCACTGATATCACGTTCAACAAAGCTCCCTGGATAACGAGTAATTAATATCTTCCTTAACAACAAGATTTCGTCATCCGTAATGAAGGGCTAAAAAAAAAAAAAAGGAAAAGAAGAGAGAGAGAAAAAAAAAAAAGAGAGAGAGATGAAAACATAGCATCAGTTTTGTAACGAACACGCATGCGCTATTGGTGAATTACAATAATTTTTAGACGCATACTCTTTCTTAAAAAGAGGATTCTTGTTGTTTGTAAGAGCCTTTGAACTGCAAAAATGTATGTGTTTACATTCTAAAATAGTGTTAAATTTTATTCGGCAAATGTAACATAAATTGATTTGAAAAAACTTTATCAATAACAGCACTGTCTATAGTTAAAAGCGAAAAATGAGTGTCTGCCTACCCTGTTGAATTTTTTTTTTAATTGTTGTTTTCTTCTCCTTTGGCACAACATCTCTGTTCCAGAAGAACAATCACGTTCCTGTAAATTTTTAAGTAATTGAATTTTAATGCTTTATGACGTCGCAAAGTCTTAAGACGTACAGTGGAACAACTATGTAATTGTATTTGAACTTTTGGTTACTAGAACGTAGTTTGAAGGAACTACCACGTAATTCAGCAAGGGTTGAAAATTAATAATTTATTTCACGTCTGTTAAAATAAAGAATATCTGCTATACGTGTACCAGTCATTATTTTCAGTCACTTAATTTATTTTCACTCAAAGTTTTTCATACAAAAGTTATTTTCTTTTTCGGTATCCCGTAAAATTTCAGTTTTAGCGGTTGCGTCGTTATTTTTCCGGAGGAGCGATGTATTAATTTAAGAAATCTACGGAAGTATAACGCTAAGGTGACCAACTGCACTCCTGTTTAGGGATGTTTGAAGTCTTTCTTATTCATACTCCTTCTTATTATCTTTTTAGGGCCTAAAAATGGGGAAATTCTAGTCTGAATGTAAAACGCTGAAATTTTGGTTTGGGGTCATCCACAGATGGGGGGATGTCATATTATTAAATTGCGGGAATGGTTTGTGAAACTGGTGATTTTGCATGATGAGGGAGAGGTGACCAGTGTGGCACCACCCAGTGTGGGTTGAAATAAAGGCATTTCTTAACAATATGTTCCTGTAATATATCGTGACTTGTGACAAGGAGAGAGAGAAGAAGTGAAACGTGACACTTTGTGACACAAGGGAGGAGGGGGGCTATATATGTTGAAAAAAAGTGACATCACTTATGCAGAGCTCCTTATTCCAACAGACGTCATATTCCCCCCCCCCCCCCACCTAGATTTTTGGTGAAAATTAGTCTGCTTTCGTCGTTTCCGCAAAATATCTGCAGGCTATCAAATAAGATATCATAAGCCGTACTTAGGAGATGTACATCTATCCATTTCAACTCTACACTAATATTTTTTTACTATCTTTTAGCCATAAGCAACTTTTTTAACAACTCATTGCTTCTCCTACCGTTGTAGATTTATAGCAGCTGTTATGCCAAGAAAAAGTCGTTTTTTCTCTCTCAGTTGTAATTCAAGCCCCCATCAATCTACTTCCCTTAACTACCCAACGTCAAGTTTCAAGTAAACTTCTTTCGTATGCCTACTCATTAGTGGATTTTTTTTTCATGAATTTTAATGCTTAAAATCCACTTTATAATGAGCAAATTTCTATACTTTCCGGTCGACAAAATAAATGTATGCATGGGTTCTGCGATTTTAATAAACGAACTGCGAAATCTCGCGAACAATCTAACGTCCAAAGGAACTGTCCCCTTCTCTGTTTTCTTTTGCTGTCTTAAGACACCTTCTTCGCATCCTGGTCGTTAATTTCTGCTTCTTATGTTTTCCCAATGCATATCGAATAATCAGTAGACTAATGATCTCTCGCATCTGCTTTTTGAAAAAAGGGTCCGCACGCAACAATGCTGGTCCTTATGGTATGAGGTTTTTTGTGCGGTGCGAACTTTTCGTTGACCTTTCAGATCCTTTCTTTGAGCAAATTCAATACTTAGCACCAGGATCTTGCTGACGTCTTCTTACAGACTGTTTGTCTGTGCGGTGCGCGGTTGTAAAGTATTCAGCGGAATTTTTCAATTTTCTTGGTTTTACGCACTACGTTTTTTTTTTAATGCTAAACAATTCATTTTTTCACACAATATGAGTGAAATAAAAGGAATGATTATTTCTTGTTTGAATGGGATGTTGTTGCTGAGTAGGAGGGAAAAAATGGACTGCATTTTGAGTCTTTAAAATTTTTTTTGAATAAAATTCGTTGACTGGATTTAAATGCAGTTCTCGTTTTTGGTTGGTTTAGTACCAGTAAAAATGTTAAAATTTTCGCGTTTTGTTATTTTTCCGTTGTACATAAATGGCTATCCCAAGTAGCACACTTCGTTTTTTAAAGGTTGTAAAATGGTTATTAACGTTGTGACAACGGACTAAATACGTTTATAAAACGTTAAAACGTTTTTTGTGCTACCTGGGATGAATGCATTTAAAACTGGTTTTAAGATAATTTGTATTTTAGAAAGATCTTCCCAAGATAATTTGAATTTATTTCCTCTTCTACCCCCTTACTTTTTCTTTCTTTTTCATACTGATTTTGAAAAAACTAACTAAATTTGAAAAAAAGATAGTTTTCATTTTTATACCCCTCCCGTTTGTAATAACGGTTACCAAAGAAAAAAAATCGATGTAAAGGAATCTCTGCTATATTTTACAATGCTTTGTCATTATTTTCAGAAAAAACTATAAAAGGTAAAGGCACAGGTTGGGTGCTTCAAAAAAGAAATAAATGAACTATAGTTTCAACTCGTTCAAGTTCAAATTTAATTTAGGACATTAGACTACTAAATTAACTGCTATAGAGTATATATAAAACCGAATAATAACACCATGAACCTCTATGACAAGAATAAAAAAGTTCCACCGTCGAGGGCGGCTGACGTCGAGTGTCGCTAAAACCATCAGACCAAACAGATTATTTCGACAAGGTTGTGATGACTGGTTAATACATTTGCTCGAAAAATTTAAAGTTAAATAATTATGAGCTGTTAATAAAATTAAATTCAATCCCATCCCGACAAAGAATATTTTATGTTTTCGGTGGGAATGACTTGATAATTTGTTTGAAATATTTTTTATAAAGAAGCTTTAATTGTTTCTTTTTAGGACACCCGGTTTTGCTTTTGCTCTCATTTTATGTATGAACATCATGACTGATAGATTCATCTGCTATGTTACAAGTAAGTAGCAATTCTATTTTTTGCCAAAAGCAACGGCATGTGAAAAAGGTAAACAAATTCTTAATTTTGTAAATTTATTGGCTGATGTACATGTTATCCTTTGTTATTTGTTGTAGTCATTGTTCATTTAATACACAGCCCCCCCCCTTCCGTGTATCTAACTCGATCTTGCATTAATTCTGTGTTGTTTAGAACATCGCAAACTAAAGACAATAGAAGAAAATGCTCAGCTTTTGATTTCCGAATTACTTCTCGCAGGTTTTAGTAAGTATTTATGATTTCTCGGCACTTAATTGATACCATAAATGATGCATACAAGAAGATTGGAATGCCGCAAAATGTCATCACTGGACGTTGAAGAAGAGTTTTCCCAAGATCAAGTGGAGAAAAGGAGGAAGGAGAGAAGAGCCAAGGATGCGGCCGAGAAACGGAGACAAAACTGGTTTTCTCAATGATCCTCCAGATGGATATGATATCTGAGATCATTGTGAAAGCTGATTTTGTTGTACCTTCACATCGCAGCACACCGAGAATCGAAGACATTCTGCTCGGGGAAGAACAACGCTCTGGTTCTGTGACTTTTTCCAATTCAACTCAACTCAGCTGAAGTAATTAAATTTTTTTGGCTAAAAGACATAAAGGGTAAGTATTTTTCCTCCAAGTTTTCCTCTGTCAAAATTACCTTAATAGTTTTTTTTTTTTTCCGCTTTCTAAAATAATGTTGACTTCGTTGGTGAAACATTTTCACGCCTCTTATTTTTCAATACCTCTTCAATTAATTGAAAACTATTTATACCTGGAAAACATTTTGTTTTCATGAGATATGAACATTTTTATTTTTTAATAATCTGAAAATGATTAAACTACAGAAAGTACAAAATTACTGATACTTAGTTTCAGAAATAATAAAAAACGGGCTTATAAAAAATAAAATTTGCTACTCGAAAAAGTTGCCGCCATGGACTTACCTATTTTGCTGCGTCGTAGAAATTTGAAACTAAAGATTCTGCCCATTATTTTTCGTGATTTTGAGTACTCAAACTGCAACCGCATTGCAAACAGTAAAACATAATTCGACTGGCGATTTGGCACGGCCATTAGCTTTCCTACATGCTAATAGGCCTAGGTGTTGAATTGCGCCAAGAGTTGAAGCAAATACACCCACAGCTCGGTCATCACATCCTGATTGGCTATTCCAGATTGAGGACTCCAGAATAAGGGGGCATTTCACGGTATTTGTGACATAGGGGTGTCCGTAACAAAACTTTTTAAAAGTTTAAAATTTTTATATGTATTGAAAAAGTATATTCTAAAGTATATGAGTATCATATCGTTTTCATAGTTCACTTCATATTATATTTGTAATTGCACTCAGAGCATTGAAAATGCAATTTTCACTTTTACGGACTCTACATTGAATTTTTCTTTAAAAACTAAACTTTTATTCCAATTTTTGTTACGGACTCTACAGTCATCATTTTCACAATCCATAATTTTTTATAGAACGCACTTTTTTATTAAAATCGTTAGATATAATAGAGGTGAGCCTTTACTTTATCTGTCTCAAGTACTAGTTTTGGCTTAAAAATCGCTTTAAGCCTGATTTAAAGAAAAATTCAATGTAGAGACCGTAACAGTGAAAATCGCATTTTCAATGTTCTGAGTGCAATTACAAACCTAATATAAAGTGAACAATGAAAACAATATGATATTCAGATACTTTAGAATGTACTTTTTCAATATATATAAAAATTTTAAACTTTTAAAAAGTTTTGTTACGGACACCCCTTTGTCACAAATAACGAGAATGACCAAGCTGTGGGTGTATTTGCTTCAGTTCTGCCTTAACCCTGGCTGATGGGCAGTAACTCATTGCATTTCGCCAAGAGTTGTGCCAAAGGGACGCGCAGCTGTTACGAAAATAACAGAAAAGTCGAATCGACGCCTTAAAACGAAAAGTAACTAAACATCATCGCAACTGCATTCGGATTTTAGCGCCCGCATTAAGTACAGCGACATCTTTTCTATGACACCACGATTAATTTGGTAAAAATTTCGCTCGTAGCTAGTCCACCCTTAGAATTAATATTGTATTAATAAAAAAAGTATTTGTATGATTGCCTAAATTTTGATTTAAAGTTTTTATACTTTTTATAAAAGATAGTTTAATATTTTAAAAAATGATGCATATTTTTGAACACACATAATATCACAAAAAGTTTGTTTATGTCTAGTTAGAATTAAATCAAAAACAAAAAAAGTTCAACTTTAAGTTGATTTCAATGTTATTACAGACGCAATCTTATTTCAACACAATATTTTCTTTATAAACACCAATTTCTTATTTCATTATGTGATATTTCATATTTGAGATACATTTGCAATTTTTTAATATTATAGAACGAATGTGTACATTTTTTGATTTCTTCTAAATGTATTAAAAATCATAGTTAATATTCAACTGTTGCACAAACGTGCTACCAAGGAATTCAATAATTTTTTTTTTAAAAAATCAACATTTCGTATTTTGTGTACACTGTACATGCAACTGAATGAGAGTTTGATGTAAAAATCTTCCTTCAATAAGAAGGATAAATTTATTTATTTGAGATTTTACTAAGTTATTCGTTTGCAGTCTAGTATTTTTAGCTGTCGGAAAGTGGGCGAAATGGACAGCATGATATTTTGTACCTGGAGTTATTTCCCGCTAGTTTTTTCCAGGGTGGAAAAAGCCGGACAACCCTGGGGGTAGGTAAAGTATGGCAATCACTGTTGTTAAGGGTTACAGTACCTTTTTAACAATTTTCTTAAATTTACGTGAAAAATGAAATTCATTGAAATCTTTGTTTCCGCACTTATTTAACAATCAATAATTTATTTTCAAACATTAAAAATTTTGTTCACTTTTTTTGAAAATTTGAAAAATTTAAGAAAATTTCAATTTTTTAAAAACACTAAGGCTTTTTTGTTTTTGCACTGATTTCAAAATTTCTTTTTGCTAAATGATCACAAGAATTACCTCTAAAAATCTGTGCATTCATTTTCTTATATATTGATTTGAAAATATTTTGTGACCTTTTATGTAAAAAATTCTTAGAAAATTTTGTTTTTCGAGGTTTAACAAGCTCTAAAAATTTTAGTAATTTATGAAATGATTATTCAATGCACAGTTTTGTTAAATATATTATCTTGAGTGCAAAAAATATTGCTTTAAAGTTGTATCTTTAATAGAAAAAATTCCTTAGCATTTCCAGTAACATAGAAACACTAAAAACTGATCATCGAGAAAAAGCACTTTAAAGTTTTGCTTTTCCATTAGAACACATAGCATGTATGCCCTAAAATCACTTATAACTTTTTAAATAATTTAGCTACAGCAATGCTATTTTTTCCGAGTGTTTAAAATAACTTTTACTTTTGAAATAAGCAATAAATTTTTTTTTGGTCTTTTGGTCATTTTTGAGGTACTGTGACCCCTTAACCATAGAATATTTGTGCATTAGAGACTATATTCATGCATCACTTCACCTCTTGAGTATGGTAAGGGAAGGTTTGGATATGAAAAGGTTCAGTACGTTTGATATTATCCACTATTTCTTTCAAAGCTTTATCTGAAATTTCCATTGTAAGCGAAGGCTTTTTTCCCCCCACAGCTTTGCCAGTGGAAAAGTTCATCGTAGTTTTTAGCTTCAAAGCTTAAATATGGCACTGCTTTTTTGCGTAGGTTAATCGATTTTCTTGATCATGCCTTCGTAATTCGTTTCAAACCAAGTTCTCAGATGAAGTTCCGATCATCTGCAATCATCGCTATTTTGACACTTAAAGTAACCTCTGGAGTCACAGGAGTTGGTTTCCATCTAGCATTGAGATAACGTGATTTCTGAATTATTTTAACCCTCGTGGGTCCCTCCCATTTCAGTTACACTCAAGACCCTTGAGGTCATAAACGACCCCAATGCTTCTTTTAATTAATTTATTATGATTATTGAATGTTACACACACTTTTTAATGCTAAAAATAAAATAAAAAGACACAATCAAAGTAAAATTTAGTTTATGCATTAAAAATTAAAATTTTAGAGCAAAACTTACAATAACTGTAGATTTATTTACAACTGTTACAAACCTGAAAAAACATTTTTTTGCAAGTGAATTTCAAACACTAATGACATTTTTTGATGCATTTTCTGTCCAGTTCTCTTGGACAAAAGTTGCAACGGCCTCTTTTTTTTGGGCATTCTGGGGAAGTGACCCCAAGGGTCTTGTGTGCAAAAAATACAATTCGGGAAAAATAAAACACAATAATAGCATTATTTTGAATAGAAAACTAGAAGAATAAAAGCCACAAAATGCCATTAAAAACAAATGGTTGATTAACAAGATATATTAAACAGAAATTGCATTGGGGTCACATATGACCCCAAGGAACCCACGAAGGTTAAAGACATGTTTGGAATCTTCCTTGCTGGAGTGGTGAATCTTTTAATAATAAACCACTTTCACAATACATTCTTCTGGCGTCTTCAAATGCTGTGATGGATTATGTGTATTCTCAAAGAAGTACAGTTGGCTTTTACTTACGTCTTTTCAATTTATTTTTTAAGAGTAACTTGAATACTATGAAACGATGCAATAAACAACTGTTCATTTCCAGCAAATGCTTTCTGATACAACATAATTCATATAATTTAAATAAGCTTAAAGAATATCCGCAGTAGTTTTTTCTGAATTTTATTTCCCTTTTTTCTGTGTTTTAGACAGAATTTTGCAAGCAAATTTTTTTTTTCTAGAAATTATCTAAGCACCAAAAACACAGTCCCCTGGCAGTCCCAATCCAATAGTTTAACACTTAAAGGCAATATTTCAAAAAACCAATTAACACTACCTAAATTTGGCAATTAATATCTAAAAATAGAATAATGCAACTATATCTTTTTTATGAAATAAGGTCTAATTACGTATTTCTAAAACTTAAAATTGTCATGTAAATTCTGTCCGGAGATTTTTCAAACAGTCCCCTGCCACAAATTCAAAGCTGCAATAGAAAAAATCTATTAGTCTTGCAAATGTTTTTTGGCATGAAGTTTAAAGTAATCAGTGTGAATTTGCTGAAATTGCTGAGAGCGATATTGAAACGCAACTTTTTTTAGTTTGAGAGCCGAATTTGTGATCAAAGTATGCATCTGGGTCGTTGCGAAAACAGTCCTCTGGCAGTGATTTTATTAATTAGTTTAATTATGAAACATATTAGTTATTATGTCCACGATTTGTGCCTAAATTTATAGGTAGTTTCGTAACTAATTATGTTCCAATTATTTTGCAGATATTACGCAACAAAGTGCAAATACACAGTCCCCTGGCACAGTCCCCTGCCTAGTTATACTAGGCAGGGGACTTACCCCCTATCATGATTTATCAGAAAAACACAAACTTGAATTGGCCCTCTTTCGAACCAAAGTAATAGATTCATTTCCTGAGCAATAGTATTATAATTATACGAACATTTCAAAAAACCATGCCCGGACAGATTCCGTATGGAAAATGACGAGTTTACAGAGAATCGCCCTCATACAATTTGAATAAGTTTAAAATCTCTCCGCAGTAGTTTTTCTTTTTTTCCTTTTTTTCTGTGTTTTAGACAGAATTTTACAAAAAATTTAATTTTTACTGAAATATTTGAAACTGAATTCAGCAGGCATGAATGGAAGCTTAACTGTGAATTAGTCGTTAAGTGAAATCGTTCTGTTACTGTAAAAATTACACTTCTGTAAAAGACTTTCTAAAATAATTTTCCAATGTGTCATTAAATTATTAATATCCTCAATAGCTCAGTAATTACTAATAATGTATAGTTGAATAAAAATACTTTGCATTGTGTATAATGTTGTACACAGTTGGCATGGTTGTCATGCCAATCTTGTTTATTTTTTTCTTTTTTAAAAATCTTCAATCAAAATAGATTGAAAAGTCATAAGTTCCCTTACATTTTTTGAAGTAGTAAATTATTGAAGAAAAAGTGCGATTAATACGCGTTTTTGTTGTTTAACTCTATATGAATATTATTCTTTTGTTGTGCAACTGCTCCAAATAAGCAGTTTTGAACTTTAATTTTACTTTACAACTTTATAATTATTTAATATTATTTAATGCTTGTACTTAAATTTTGCGCAAGTTTTTTAAATTGTTGATTGGCAGTGGCGCTATAAAGAATAAGTACTTTCTTGTGTAAAATCAGGCATACACCTCTTTGCAACCCGCCTTTCATGCATGCCGCATGTTCAGTGATTCAAGAAAATATATTATGACTTTAAATTTTGCTTGTGTCTGTCATTTATTTCAATCTTGCATGAATTGATTCCAGGTTAACTTTAAATGGACAAGATCATCCGGAATAGGTAAGATAAGTTTTCTTTTTTCTAGGATTACTTTTCGTCTTGAGCAAGTGGTCTTCGATTTGAGTAGTAAATTTATTTTTTCAAGCCTGGGCAACGTTTTGTAGACTTTTGAAGTTTGTTGAAGAAATTATTCTTCTGATTTGTACGCGGTTAAAATGTTCATAAACTGTTGTATGTATTTATCTAATAAATGTTTTACTGTGCAGTGAAAGTTTGTGTAGTGTTACTTATTTTAATGATGAATTTTTCTAATTTGAGTGTGAAAACTGTAAGATGTGCATTTTAGTGATGTCAATCCAGATTTTAAATTTGAGAAACAAATGAGATTTGTATACAAAGTGTTGATTTGTATACAAATCCCTTCTTAATTTGTATACAAGAGATAAAAAAACAAAAAAATTTTAACGGTAAGATGTCAAAAGAAATTTGTGTAAATCTAATTTTAGTATCGGTTGAACAAAACATTTTTTCATTGAAATTTCGAAGTGCTTGCTTCAAAATCAAGAAATTCTGTCTCCAAATGGATTTTTTTCTGCCATAAATCACCAGTTACTGTTCTAGAGCCTTAGCTTTTCCCTGCAATGATTTTCGGCTAAAAAAATAAAGTTTCTGCCTTTCCAAACAGCGCCGAAACAAGCCTACCCTCTACAGCACCACAAAAAACGCTATTTTCTATGAGAATCAACTGAGACCAGTAATAACCTCATAACCGATGCGTCGTTAAAAAAAAAAAAAAAAAAGTTCAACTGTTTTATAGCCACTTCAAATTTTTTGGCCTACTTTTTTTCTAAAAGAGAAAAATAATCACGCAGAGCTATGGTAATGACTGTGCCGAAAAAAACTGTTTGTGTTGTGACTCTGGTATTTTAATTCAATCGTGTTCCATTCACTGTATTTTAATTCAATTTAATGTAGGAAAACAACGACGAATGTGTACCGTTTCACTTTTTTATGCGGAACCTTTCAGGAATTTGTACATGCGTCAGGTCTCTTCTGATAGCATAAAAATAGGGATAATAGTGATGAGATATAATGATGTGAGTGGCATATCATTTTTTTTTCAATCAGGGTTCACTAATTGAATCGGTGAGCGCATAAACAGCATCAGTCAAGAACTTCAAATTGTTTAGGAGAGAGAAAATACGTCTTAATTCTAGCATTGTTTCTACGGTCAACGTTCAAATAACAGGCATCGTATCTTTCGAATTAATAACCTGACTGACATGATTTTTGATCTCAATACACATCTTGCCTCCCACAGCTTATTTCCACAAAAAAAGAATTTTCGAATTTTTGTGACTGATGTTGTTTTTGCACTCACCGATTCAATTAGATGTGTTGGTTTTTGCGTTGGTGTTTTGTTTCCCCTCCTTTTCGGGTCTAATAAGAAAACAATTTCGGATAGAAATACTGCCGTGTTGCATTTTCTTAATGAAGTTGTCACCCCTTTCCAAGATAGAACCGTTGAACGGTGCTAGTCGCGCTTTTCGAGGACGAATAGTAATTCCTTATGCACAGGGAACAGATTTCAAAGGTTCATCAATGTAATGATTCAGATATCTATGTCATAATTCTGCGCCGTCACTAACAAACCACTAAGCTAAATAATGCAACTGGGAGGACATGTACCGCAGAATAACATTAATAAGCGTATGGAAATCGACGAAAGGATCCAATTTCCACAAGCAACCAAAATGGAAGCATTGACATCTCTCTTGAAGAGATCTTTCTTCATCTTTAGATCGTAATGGTGAAGTAAAATTAAATTAATCCTCCTTTTTCTTTTTTTTTATAACTCTATTTATAGTGAAATTTTTAATTCCATGTGGTTGCTCAAGTCGTTGACAGAACAGCTACGTACAAAACCTCAAGTGAGACATTTTGGAGAAGATAAAGATATTTACTATTCTGCGAACTCGTTCGAAGATTGTTTGGAAAAAAAAAAAACCTTGCCCGTATACTTGAAAAGTTGATTAAAACTAGGTTTCCATGTAGGTTTCGAGAAACCTTGTCGCTACTGAAGTTGTGCTGACAACGTTATCGAAGTAACTCTATCATTTTTAGAAACTTATGAAATCCCAGTTCCCGGAGATTTTCTAGCAAGCGGGCAGTTTTTTTTTTTTTTTTTTAATACAGGATTGATGCAGAAACTTTACGAAAAGTTTTCCATTTTACATACTGAGTAAATTTTTGCGCGTTTCTTCCAGTCAACTAAATGGTTTCAGTGGATAAAAACGAACGTCTCACAGCGCGCACCAGTCTTTTATGTAGCTTAATGTAATACAACGCATAAGTCGTATTAAAGAAAAATGGAACATTATATGTAAAAAAAACTTTTATTAGCACCAGGCTTAAAAGATAAAAAAGACAATGATACAAAATATTTGCTACTTTCAAAGTATCGTAATAAAATGTAAAAATAAAAATGGTATCAAAAATGTCCTTTAGTAAAGATACATTCTTGTTGTGGTATGCGAATAATGTGATTTGACAAGTTTCACGTCGACTCCGATCAACAGCACAGCTGTTTGGAATCATAACAAACACATCTTGCTTCAATATTAAAAAAATAAATTGGCAACAGTTTTTCAGTCCGTGATGTTCACGGCTCGCATTTTGGCAATAAGATACCATCCTCGAAGGTTGCAGCTATTCTTCAGACTTCTTTTTAGGGAGGTTTCCCAGGTCAAAATTCTGGAACATGATGCTAAGATTAATTGAATAATTATCTCATAAGCTATGAGAACGAGCTCTCTCTCAAACTGACTCAAGAATATTTTAGTTTTTTTAGTCTTCATCGTGTTCTATTTTCACCAGTTGTACGTTTGGAGGGAGAGAGATATTTCCAATTTAAAAAATACTTTTTAGAGATTTTATGCTTTTCTTTTAAGAACAAAATTTAAGAAAAAAAAACTGTTCCAGATCATCACTGGAAATATTTTGTATATACAATACATTTTTCACAAATTTTTATTTATTTATTTTTTTTTTTTTTTTGAGAATTATTTTAAGAAAGTTCTTTTTTTTTTTTTTTAATTTTTTTTTCTGATGCTTAATATTGAAAGAAAAAGTTAATTAAAGCACAGAGTGATACATTTAAAATTGTAATTATTATTTGATCTACCTTTCCAACTAAGACTTTTGTGCAATAGTTTTAACACTTTGACTCAGTTTCGTTTAAGCTTGGTGTCACTTTTCGTTTAACATAAGATGAATTTCACAATACAACTATTTTATACGACCAAATTCGACCCATAAGTTCTATGCTGCATTCACGGGAAAGATAAACTTGATGTAAACAAAGAAATAAGCTATCTGGCGACGGCCATCTCGTGCTTGACGTAAACTATAACAAATCGGTTTCATCAGACGGTGAATTTTGGTTAACTATTTTTCTTCCAGAGAATATCCCCAAAAGTGGCAACCCATTTGTTTACTTTCAGTCCATCTTTTTGGTGAACAGATCAAAGTTGTCTTGTCAGGTGCTATCGATTTCCTTCAGTAATATTTAACAATATAAAGTCCAATAAGGCCAATTGATTGTAATCAAAACCGACTTAAGACTGCGTCTTTGGGCCGAATTCAAGTGAAAAACCATTGCGATCGCTTCGAGGCGATCGCAATAGACCAAAATTGCGATCGCTACTAGAAGTCGAATTACATTAGAATCGCATTTTGTTGCGATTGTAACGTTTCACTTGAATCCAAATTTAGGAATTTGCGATTGCATTGGTGAGTTGCGATCGTCCGTGTTTCACTTGAATTCCTGCCTTTGTCACATATTCAAATAACACAATTGTTAAAAGCACAAAAACACGTCCTCGGATGCTGCTGCAAGCTTCGAGAAGATGGTAATGATATCTGAAACCACACTGCGCAAGTTTGAGCTCATGATGCAACTTTTAAAAACAAGCCCAATGATCTTCGCCCGTCGAACTGTTACTCACAAAGGAGGCTGTATTGACTGGGTATGGGCCCCCAAAGTCCTCTATAAGTGGGGGCACCAGCCCCATGTATTGGCGAAGGCTTGATGGCGGTAAGTACTGGTCGAGTTCGGATTCATCTAGGTTATCCATTGCCTCTCGAGTTAGCTGTCCGACATCCACATAGCTGAAGTCGATTGGCTGCTCGTAGCTGCTACCATCTAGAAAAAATAAATAAAATAAGAATACGAAAAGAAAAAAGTTTCATAATCTTTGAGAAATGATGGTTAATTTTGGGTCCCTTTTTTAAGTGCATTTGTTTTTTGTTTTTTATTTTTATATAAAGTGTGTAGAAAGGCTTTGTGCTTGCATTCACCAGGCAAGTTTGTGAAATAAATTATTTACTCTTTATTTTATAAAAAGAAAAAAGAAAGGTAATAGTATATGTACACAGCTTATTACATCATTCAATAATTCTGGAGCTACTGTTTGGAAACTATTTTGAAAGTTGTTGAAAATGATTTTCCTGCAACGTAATAATTGATGCAATATTGTAATGTAATTTTTGTGATGTTGTGAGGTGAACAGGGGAACAAGTAGACTTTCTATTTTCCTGCCTTAAAATTGCACTACTTTTATTAAAATAATTTGGCATCTTGATTCTGAGGTGGCCCAAAGTTACCCTGAACGTCAGATAAACTTAAAACTAGTCTAATTCATCTTAAATAGATGCATTTATTGAATTTCTTACTTTTAGATAACTATACAATTGTTTGAGCTTTTTTTTTCTGTTTTATAACAATAAAAACAATACAGTTATTTAAAATAAGTGGGACAATTTAAAATAGAGAAATTATGTCTCAAAGTGGTTCTGAATGACCACATATTTAGAGACCAAACTGTGAAATTCGTCCACCTTCAGACCAGAATGAGGGATTTTATTATTTACTAGCTTTATACCCAGCGTTGCCCGGGTGCGTATTAATACAACATAGCATTCAGAAAAGAAAAAAAAATTGGAAGAATTCTATTCTTATTTGTATAAAATAGCACCAGCTAAAAGCGAAACATGTATAAGGCTTTTAATCCATGTTTTTGCATAATACCTCTGATAGGAAGATAAGAAAAATTTTTCTGTATCACAAATATTTTGTGCCAAATGAGAACATGAATTATAATTGTTTTTGACTTATTTCATGCTAAAATGAAATAGGTGAGCCTTGAAATTAAAATTCATTGTTTTAATTTTAATCTTTGTTGGAAAATGCCAATATTTAAATACCATAAATTTATCAATTTGTAACCTAAAGGCTCATGTCGATTAAAAAAATAGGCCTAATAATAGGCTAGATTCCTATAAAAGGGTCATTTTTTGACAAAAAACTTGAATTTGAGCTTTTTAGATTTTTTAAAATTTCAAGACTCCGCCTATGAGAATTCTAGGGCATCAAGGAACCTCTGTGTCAAATTTGATGAAAATCTGTCGCAAACTGTGGATTTGCATAGAGAACAAGTATACAAACAAACAAGCATTCACTCATTTTTATTGATATAGATTTTTAGAGTCGCATATAATCACTGACGAGGCATAATTTAAGAGGAAATATAATTTTTTCAATCGCATGTTACCAACACTATGTTACGTTGATCTCATGCTAGACAAAATTAGCAGCAATCATTCACTCGTAAAAATGAAGTTCAATTTTTCACCAAGAAACTGGTTAAATCTATCAACATTTAGTTTCAACTATCTTGTTAGTGACATGTTTCACCAATGTAATGATGCATTTTGTGGATTACCAGTTTATTATAGCGCTGGTTATTTTGGTGAAACTTAACAACTTTTTGATTAAAGCTAAATTTTGCTAGATTTAACCAATTTTCTTGAAGAAACATTAAACTTTATTTTTAAGAAAAAAGTTTAAGTTGAAAGATGTTTTTTTAAAGATTTTTAAGGACCAAATACAGTATTATTAAAGTGACAGCATCTTGAAATGTGCGACTCCGATTTTAGCCATTATAAAAACTCCTTCCGTTGTTGTCAATGTTAACATTGGTCAATGGTCGCTACCCAAAATCTGTTTTCTAAATTGCTCTAACTTGTGTATAATTTATTTAAAATTCACATACCTCAGTTGGAAAAAAAGTTTTCGTTAAAATATAATTTTTCCTAAATTGATGATATAGAAGAGAAGTAAATAGGTAAACAACTAATCAAATGATTTTTAACAATAATTTAACTGTTACCTGGCGGGAAATAACGCGTACCCTGACACCCTAAAAACAATGAAGGAGGTTGTGGGTTCGATTCTCACTGGTGCCCTGGCCGTTTTTTTCCCTCTTTTTGAAACGTTAATCTTTCCTGTGTATTAATCTGGAGTTTTAGTTCGCATTTCGCTTATGTATGTGAAGCTGTTCAGCTTATTGCACAAGTTAAACAAGAAGTTCTGTCAAGAACTAAACGAGCCTACTTTCCCGTACATCGACATCGGCATTCTAGCATCTGATCGATATTATCTTGAATATGTGAAACTGAAAATTATGTCAAACATACCTTTATAGCTCTTAAAGCTGATTTCTAAAAGCAAAATATACCCCTCTTATAAGATGAAATGAACACGTAAAAAGTAAATAAACGAGTAAATAAAGTTTTGTCGCACCTTTTAAAGAATGTAACTGTTATAGTTCTTCCGTAGAAAAATTTCACAATCGTTTTCAAAAGAAAAAAAAAATAAATAAAATAAAAATACAAAGATCATCAAAACACATTTTATCGAAGAAAGAAAAAAAACCTGGTCCGTTAATAAAATGTCTCGAATTTTATTTTTAAGCCGTTGCCAGTTGTTAAATATAAATAAAAAATAAAATGCTCTCGTGAATGACAAATTTTTGTAAACAAAAAAAAATCGTCTGCCAAAAAAATAAAATAAAATAAAAATAATAATAATAAATTAAACAAAAAAAAATGAATAAATAAACAAAAAATCGTCTGCCCAGTCAGTCATCTTTTTCTGAGCCTGCATTTCCGCCATGTTTGCGGAGTCGGAATCAGAGTCCTCACACAAGATTTTTCAGAAAAGTACTTCACATACATTTTTTATCAAAACCGTTTTCTTACAAAGTTAGTTTGAAGGAAATCCGCCTTTAAGTTCAGGATCAACATTCAATTTAAATTTCCCAGTAGGCGCTCACGTAAAAATTTTTTCTGAACGGTTCATCATTGAACGAAAAATGGTTCAAATTGAAAAGTGAAATATGGGAATGAGTCTCTCCGAGATCTTTCGAACAAAAAAAGTTTATTCAATTCGGACGGTTCACTTAAAAGCTATTAGGTGGAGAAAGGTTGCTTGAACGGTTTAATGTTGAACGAAAAAATGTTCAAATTGAAAATTTAAATACGGTAATGAAGTATCCTTGCCGAGATATTTCGAACAAAAAAAAATTGTTTAAATCGGACTGTTCACTCAAAAGTTATTAGGGGTGAGAGCTTGTTTGAACGGTTCAATGTTGAACGAAAAATTGTTCAAATCGAAAATTTAAAAACGGGAATGAAGTATTCTTGATAAGATTTTTCGAACAAAAAAAAGTTTGTTCAAATCGGACTGTTAACTAAAAGGTTAATATCGCGAGACAGGTTGTTTGAACGGCTCAAAGTTGAACCAAAAATTGTTCAAATCGAAAAATCAAATATGGGAATGAGCTGTACTCGCCGAGATCTTTCCAACAAAAAAAATTTCGTTCAAATCGGAATGTTCATTCAAAAGTTATTAGGGGGGGGGGGGGAGACGAGACCGACAGACCGACCGACGCACAAATTCCCCATCTCAATACCCTGCTTTCAAATTTTTAATTTTTCGATATTTATTTAATTTTTTTTTTTTTTTTTTTTTTGTTTCTTTTGATTTTGTTTTGGACTTGGCGATATTTTTTGAACTTGGCGATATTTTTTGGACTTAGCGATATTTTTTAGATGCATTAAGCCACTTTTAATACTTTTTTCGTCTCTTTTATTTTTAACGGGAAAGTTGGCTAAAAACGTTAAATGCGTATTAATATTGAAAAGAATACAATCTGTCAGACTCATAGTTGAAGTCATCACATTAAGCAGCTGTTCCAATCAAGATTTGTTTTTTACAAATTTTTTGCAAACAATTTTTTTAATTAAACTTAAAAGTTCATATTTAGTAGGAAATATTGCAAAAAAAAAAAGTTTGCTCTGTAGCATTGAAACGTGATAAGGAAACATTCATTGCCGCCGATAGCCAAGGAGCCCTAGTCAGATTGGCCACCTCGCACCATAAAACTTAATGAATTTATACTACTACGGCTCTGAGCCGAGTATGCTCAAAGGCCGAGCCAACAGTTTCAGACTAGGCTGATATGGCCTCTCGTCTATCTTATATACATTTCCCCCTCTCCTACGCAGCCTGAAAATAAATATTTTCGTGAAATAATGACAAAAGAACACAACTCTTTGTACAGCTTACAAGCATTTCAAAGAGCTAGTTTGACGTTCAGCTTGTTTCATATACTAGCTTGTGTTTATCCCAAATGGAACGTTTTGTATTTTAAAAAATCTGGAGTCCCCAACGCGAACAAGAGCAATGGCACCTCCACCCCTCCCAAATATAACAAATAACCACAAGAAAGAAAAATACCCTCAAAAGCATCCCCCTAAAACTTTCAATGGCGAAATGTGCGCCATGACCCTTCCCCCTAGTTGGATACCCCTGACAGCATGCAATTCCCATTTCAAAAATACTCATGCACATCTTTTAGGTATATTTTCCGAAAAGTTCTACAATACCATTTAGGAAAATATTTAAAAGAAGTGGCGTACCTGGTTTGAGCCGCCGATTTAGAGGCGTAAGTTCTTCCATGGGGGGACTTGAGGGCGGTGTAGGTGGACTGGATGGGGCTCCGATGCCGCTATCTGCTTGTACGGAATTGGAGTCGGAATCACTGTACTTCAGAGATCTGTTGGTGAAACAAAAATAAATGGTCAGAAAGCATTTTGCAGCGAGTTTAAAATGAAGAATATCCATGACAAAATCAACGTTGGTGAAGTGCAAAGTTGAAAAAATATTGCTAACACGTGTTTTGGGGTTACAGTGAAACCTTTTCAACACAGAAAATGTTTCTAAACTTAGAAATGTTTCAACGTTAAATAACAGTTTGCTTTTAGAAAAATGATAGGAAAAAGGATATGGAAAGGAAATAGTAGTACTGTTAACATGTGAAAATAAAAAAGCAAAATAAATGTGAAGAATGATATGAGATGTAAGAAATTTAAAATGATCATGAAGGATAAAGACTGAATTAGGTAAAACATTTGAGAACACCTAATTTGTTTGCGATCATACAAAAAATCTTACATCAAACGTCCTAATTAATTTTATTTCTGGACTGCAACTTATCTCGACACGAATTGCTAAAGGTGAGACTTTTGTCTCTCCATAAATGTTAGAAGAGTAGTTCATCCAAATGAAATAATTTTTAGTTCGTTTCATAAAGGAAATAAATGTACAATAGGTGTCATCAAATGTTCAGTCAAGATTTTTTTAAAAATACCAATGTGCTTGTGAAAAATTGTGACAAGTGACAAGGTCAGAGGAGTAGATGAGGGGAGGCTTGACACTTTAATTTTTAATACTGAAAAGTAGAGATATTTAATTATTCCAGCTTCAATATTAATTTACTTACATTTAACTACTTAATTTTAATCAAAGTAGAGTTATCTTCCTTCTAATTTATCAAAACTCTCTTTCAATAATATTAAACGCCTAATCAAAAACAAATAAAGAACTCTTTCCTCACGAAAATTTTGAAAATTCTAACTTCAATGCGCCATAGTTTAAACAGATACTTAATGTTCCTCAGTGGACTAGAGGGAAATCTGTTGACAGTTTACTCTCTGGACATGACTGTTTGCGTTAACTTCTATGTCACATAAATGTGTTTCCAGATCCCATTTGCTCTCTTTGTGATCTTCATAAAGATATGGACTTGTCTCACCTGTATAGATGTGCTGCTCTTTCTCAGACATCCATTTGGGAGTGCTATTAGATAGCTCGTTCTCATTTAAAGATTTACTGTCCTTTCTTTTGATATTTCAACTGTCTTTTAACCTTTCGGAACCGGGCAGTTTTTTAGAAATTTTTCTTTCGACCCAGGTAGTACGACAGTTGAACGACAGATTTCTTTTCCATTGAAAAGAGAAGGTATAAGCTGTCGTACCAGACGTATGAAACCTTGAAAAAATCCCCGGCTCCAAAGGGTTCGAGTGAAAATCTCAACCCCGTCCTCTAAAAAAAAAAATAGTTACGGTACAGCATGTGTACCGCCCGACTCCTAAAGGTTAATGTGACATTGGAAAAAAATGTTGTATAACTTCTATTATGTTTATTCTGAATATCGAATTGAGTGTTGGTGTGCGCAGTTATTTTCAAAATCATTAAAATTGCTTGTGACAAATGAGTAAATATATGATTAAATTATAAATGTTCTGAAAAACCGGTTACTCATACAAAACTCTTAAATTAGCTCTAATTATTCATCGCTATCTATCATCCTCAATACCTTTACAACAGGTTTGGGGAGATGTTTTCAACAAAGAATTAACATTGTTCTTAGAGAAAAACTATGTGTATGAGTCATATCATTTTAAGTCCGCAAGTGATCAACCATGTTTGAGATTCTTTTCATTATTTTTGCTCACTTGAAAGATAAACTCGGATTTTTTTTTCCTTCATTCTTTTGGATAAAAATTCAGCTCTGAATTTTTTTTTGAAAAATCATTTTTGTTCAATTTTTCAGAAACTTTTTGAGTGCATTCATCAGTGACATATCTAGCACCCCAGCGGTGCGGGGAGGCGCAAATAATTTGAGGGCGCACGATCCAGAAAAATAGCACTATATGAGTTACACGGGAAAAATAATTTTTAGATTTTAATAGGGGGTGGGCGTCGAACATACAAATCTTGTAGGGTAGCGCATCTGGGTTCTATGTACGCTATTGGTATTAACACAGATTTTCAAGCCTTTTACAATTTTAATTCGTTTGACTTTGTTAGAATTGTATAAGAAACTTATTTCCTTATGACAATAAGTCATTTTTTAAAATTCTTGAACAAACGCGATTTTTTTTATGTTCGATTTAATATTGAATTTGAGGAAAAAATAATTTTCCCAGTGACCTATGGTAATGACAACAACGCTAATTGTTGACAAAATCCTAACGGTATAAAAGTTTTTTTTTCTTTTGCCTAAATACAGCATAAATGTCAGACACAATTTTAGAAGGTAATCAGTTACCACAAATCTTCGTTTACACATATTCTATTTCTTCATCACTACGAGTATCATTATTTTCAATTGTGGTAAACGTTAAGTGTATAGTTGCGAGCCTGTTCATAAAAATAAAAACATTCGTGTAGTTTGTAAAATAATTTTAAAGAAGTAATTTCAAAGCATGTTTCTTTCTTTCCTTTTTTCCTTTGCTCCTTTCATCTACCTTTTAGATTTCATTTCAGAAGAAGCGCCCGGGAGAATTTTTTCCTGTGCGTGAATAAAACCAGGTGAATTACTCAAGGAATTCTGCGATCGGTTAAAATTAACTTTTTTATCACAAAACTTACTCGTAAAAAAAACATGAACAAAACTTTGTTCGGAAAAATCTAAAAATTGGAAATATATTATTAGATCTATGCTGCTGTCTGTCCCATCAAAAGGTCAGTTTTTGAAATTTTTGACTTCATGTCTTTTGACAACAAGTTTTTCGTTTAAAAGTTAAAAAAGATAATGAATAAAAGAAACTGAAAAAAATAAATAAATAGCCTTTCACTATTTTCGTAAATCTAGGTTAAATTTGCAGCTTGGAGTTGCTGAACTTACAGCTAAAAAGGACTCTCACCTGAACACGATGGCTGTGTTGGCCTGTCCAGCAGGCTGTTGGGGCTTCTCCGACCCGGACTTGGGCACCTTCTTCCTCCTCGGCTGGTATTTGTAGTCGGGGTGCTCCCGCTTGTGAATCAGCCGCAGCCTCTCGGCCTCCTCCACAAAGGGCCGCTTGTCCTCCTCGTTCAGCAACCTGTCGAGAGGACAACCTCTTAGGATGTTTCACATGAATAATGTTCAGTTTTTTTCATTATTTTGCGGTTTAGGTAGTTCCTATAAACCTACTTTTAAGTGCAGTTGATGCTTGATTTTACGTACAGCTATATGGGGATCGACCGCGGAAGGAGTTTCTAAAAATGAGTTTTGTAACATTGAAACGCATCAAAAAACTGTGTAAGGGAATGGGAGGAAGTGAAATAGCTAACTCACCTTTTTTAGAATGGTTTCTTTTTTTCGAAAATTAAAGTACATAGAGAGCGATGTATTTTGCGATAAACTTGCATGAAACATAGTTTTTTTTTTTTTTTCTGGCTCATAGTTTTTGTACTTAAAAAAATAAATAAATAAATAAATAAAGTAAAAAAATAAAAATATGGAAAAATAAAAAATGTGGAAAAATTTCATTTTTTTTTTCATGGGATTGAGTGAAAAAAAAACTTTCTTTATGAAACATTTTTTCTTTTGTCATTGAAAATACTTTTGATCAAATAAATGAATAAATGAACTGGTAATGAAACAATTAACGAATAAATAAAAGGGTCAATTAATACATAAGAAAAATGAGTTACAAAGTGAGGGAATAAATGAATTATTAAACGTAAGGATTCAAATGAATTAACTAATGCATGAATACGTAAGCAATGTAATAATCGAATAAGCAAACAAAATGAACTAATTCACTTTGCCCCGCTTGCACGTAACTAATTATTGTACAAAACATTTTCTTAAAAAATAAGCTTAATTTTAAATGAATAATTTCTGCACACAACATTAGAAGGTCCTAATTGATTTTTAAAATTTTATCAAGAACTGATTAATTTTATAATAAGAAATCATTTTTGACTTACGACAAAATATTACTACCTAAGTATTAATTTTTAAAACTAACTTGTATTATCATGTACTTTTATCACTGTATTTTTTGTTTTTCGTAGTAAATTTGTTACTTCAATGAAAGAGGGATTTTTCCCCCATGGAGCAAGGTGGAAAATAAATATTTTTTATTTGTTAAAAAATGATGTTTTTAATCAAATAAATGAATAAATAAAAGAATGAGCAAATAAATGAATCGATAATGAAATCATTAAAAATTTTTCTTAAATGATATATGAGAAAACATAAAGAAGTGAATAACATTGCGAATGGATATTCATTGAATGAATGAATAAATAAAGGAATTACTAACTGAAGGAATGTAAATGAACGAGTTAATAAATGAATACGTATGTGATTTAATAAATGTTTGATTAATTAAACGACATGAACTATTTCACTCTATCCCGCGTACAATTGACTAATTGCGCAAAACATTTAAAATAAATAAGAAAAAAAGCTTGATATTAAATAAATAACACAAATGCACCGGCATTTCGTAGGTCTCCCTGC
Organism: Uloborus plumipes; assembly: GCA_038373865.1. Classification (NCBI taxonomy): domain Eukaryota; kingdom Metazoa; phylum Arthropoda; class Arachnida; order Araneae; family Uloboridae; genus Uloborus; species Uloborus plumipes. The sequence continues at coordinate 83,312 of JAXGGA010002829.1, forward strand.
TAATATTTCAATATTAGTAACAAAAACTTCATCATTTTATAAAACAAAATACTTTTTTCAACTTACAAAAATGTTACAACAAGGGTATTAATTTTTGAAAATTGTTTGTATTATATGCTTTGATCTACAGTGGTAACCTTTTCCAGATCGGAATAGCTTACATGTGCTACTACGAGTACATAGTTAAAATATTACTAGGCAGGTGGCGCAAAATCAGAGTAAACATTCAATTGTTTCACTTTTCTCTGCTATTTCACTTTGCTTCACATTCTCCTACTTTTGAAGCACCATGTTGCCGTTTTTTTTTTTTTTTTTGTTAACACATGTTATTTTGTAGAATCTTTTTTTATTTTTTGTTCAGAGTTTGTGCTTTCTTTATTTCGGTGCAGATAGATTAAAAAAAAAATCAGAAGCTTTTGGCACAGGAGCATTACCACACACATCAATTTAAATTTGTCAACACGACATTTCAATGTAATAGCTTTGTATCATTAGTACATTATGGCTGTTTAGAACATTATCAAAACCATTAATTTGGGGAATGCCGTGTCAAAGTACGGGTGCAAAAGCAGTTCCTTCTTGTTCTTTTCTCACAAGGCGTTGGCTGTTCCGGGGAAGATAAAAAGCGCCGAACTATGAGGCAGTTATGTTGACCCCTTAAATCATTCATTTCTAGAAGCAGAAGCATGATAAAAAGTAATGATATAGTGACCGATCTGTCGTCTCTTCTGCTGAAAGTATTTGATCTTGTGCGATAAAATATTAAGTGAATAATTTATGTACTTTCGCGTTCGATCTTATCTGATTGGTGCGAGAGGTTCGGTGGCGCAAGTAAACGTAAAACGGATGTAAGTGAAGGTATAAATATTTCAGAAGCGAGAAATATTTAAAATGAATAATGTTAATAATGTGTGTGTGTGTTTCAATAAAAATATGTTACAAACATGAGAAAATTACTGAAATGAATTAACACGTTCAATGCTGACCTCATGACAATGGTAACCACCATCGAGCTGAAAAATTTTTTGTTATCTAACTTACCAATTCCACTCCATTTTTAATGTAGATAAAGGGGAAAAAATTTTAAAAATGTTTTTTTAAATATTTAATTGTGAAAATTTAAAGCTCTCCCCCAAGAGGACAGCCGCCCGCTACGTGAACCTGTTGCCGTCCTTCCAAGAATTCGTGCTCTTACAACGTGTTAAGGTGTTTAGTATGAAAATCAGAATTTTACAGGAGAGACAAAAAACATTTCACTCACTTCACCCACTTAATTTTTGCAAAGGAATTAAATTTTCTCCTTTGAAGGGAAATTCGGAAGAACTTTGATGTGTGACGTTATTATTATTATTTTTTTTTTTTAGTTTTTTCAAACGAACAGCATTGTCTAGTGCACTGCGCGGGGGAAAAAACTCAAATGTTTCTGACACCTTTCTTGCTGATTCTTGTGTGAAATAGACCTGAATATGAAGGACCACCGTGTTCTTCCAGTAGTCCATCACCCACACCTTTTTGAAGATAGCGCCCCCTTTTTTTTTTTCAAATTTCAATAGTTTTTATAGTCCTTATTTTAATTTGTGGGGGAAAGGAGAGCCATTATATTAACATTCTTCTGAGAGAGGAAAAGTTTAAAGCCATGAACATTTACAGCAAGGAGGAAGATTCGCAAAAAGTATTCTCCGTCACTAAAATATTTTTAAAAAATATCAAGACGATCTTTTTATGTTTTTTTCCTCATTATGTTTTCTCTTGTTTTTCGGAGAAAACTCGCGTATCGGCCTCACCCCGTATTGCCACATGTCCAAAAAAAAAAAAAAAAAAAACTTTTCGCGTTGTAAAATTAAAAATGTATACATATATATTAGAAGCATCACATAGGCATACAAGCTGCCCTGCACAACTTCAGCAAATAACCTTTCTATGAGTTACATTCACAGATATAATAAAGATGAAAAACAAAATTAAAAATGCTTTATGTAGCATCAACGTTTCTCTGGGGTTGCACCACCCTTACTGTTTATCACTATGTCAAGAAGTGAATCTTCCATTTTTCTGAAAAATCTTGTAGAAACTCCTGATGCAAAACCTTTATTCTAGCTTTAACACATGAACATTTGGATGAAATTTTAAATTATGTGAAAATACAAAACAGAATTTGTCCCAAACTGTTCCCTTGTTTTTCAATGAGATATATCGTTCTGTCGCGAATAGCGTTGTTTAGTTTTGTTCTCTTTGTGCTTATACTAAGTGAACCTTTGTTCAAAAAATATAAAATTTCCACGAAAGTAGACATTGTTTATGTCTTAACAGGTGAAATACATTAAAATGTTATTACCATCCAGGGCAAAAGTTTTAACATGTGGTTGGAATGACAGACTGAGGACAAAATGACAAATGCACTATTTCTAATAATTTTCGATGCTTCATGTTTTTAAAACTTTTTTTAAACTAAAGATGTTTTATAAGTTAAATTTAATTGAAGCTCTTTAGAAAAATTATTTGATTATTTAAAACATTTATCAATTCCTAAGCATTTTGAACGTATTAATTTTGATTTCAGACGATAACATGAATGAAATATTGTTTGATCAATTGATTCATGAATAGAAATTGGAGAAAACCATAAAATAAAAAATGCATAATGACAATTTTTATCAAACTTTCGACTTTTATCCTCAATATGTAGAAAATAATTTTGAAGATGTTTTGTGATCTTTTGCTATTAAACAAAGATACACATCTTGTTTTTCTTTTAGAAAAATGCCTAAACTGGTATTCCTTGTGAAAAATTGAAAAACTGAAAGATTACGGATGCAAAATAACATTTGTCTGTCGGATCCCTGTGTGTATTGACTTTGGAAATATTTTACTAAATTCAAAAGATTTTACGTTTCTATACAAGTTATTAAACATTTTTTAGTATATTTTATTACTTGTTTTCTTTAAAACCATCATTTGAAACAATATAGCACATTAAATCTTTTATGCCAAAAATTTAAGTATGTTAGTTTGCAACTTTTATTATGCGCTTCTTTATCTCTGTTAACGTAAGTTTTTTTTTTACAAGGAAATTGTGTATCATAACAGAGAAACTGCTATTCAGTGACAAAACTATAACCACCCAAGTAGCATCAACTCATCGGATTTTGCTGGGCCGAGCATCGAACTCCTCGTAAACTGATCCCGTAACGCACGATATCATCGTTCCGATCAGTATCCCAGCACGGTTTTCGATGATCTACTTTTCATCGGAAAGCGATATCCTTCCGATCAACTTTCCCGATGAAAATAGGCCGAGCATCCAAAATTGATCCTAAAGTCATCGGCACGGGACTGCACTGCTCGTAAACCTCCAAATCTCATCGTATTTCGAGAAAAACTCATCGGATTTTGCTGCTCGGATACTGTTTGGCCGATGAGACATATTGGAGCAATTCCCGATGAGAACTCATCGAATCCGATCATCGGCCGATGAGAATTTCATCCGGTTTCGATGAATGGCGATCATCTGCCGATGAAATTGTGCGCCTAGGGCAGTAATTATTTAAGCCAAACGTAATTATATTTTGGTCAGGGACGTCATTTCAAGTTTTTCCGGGCGGGGGGGGGGGGGCAAAGGGTCCAAATACAATACAATTATGTCGGAAAACATTAAAAACCAAGCCCACTTATATGTAAATACATTGATTCTCAAAGCCAGGGGGGGGGCGATTGACCTGCCCCCCCCCCCCCCCCAATTGACGGGCCTGATTTTGGTTACTTTTCTGGATTGAAACTTAAAACGTTTTTTTTTAATCTTTCATTTACAAATAATTTCCAATCATAAAAAATCTTTGAAAATGACGTACGTTTAAATTTTCCTTATCTAGACAAGTAAATAAGAAATAAGTAAACTTCAAATTTCAATACAACTTAACAACTGAGGAATAAAGAATAAACTTATGTTATCCAATTGAACTGATTTATTTTTTTGTACGTATGCTTGGCTAACTGAAATAATATTTTTAAAACAGGAACAAATCAAAGAGCTATTAAACTATGTTAAATATACCCACATGACAGATTTTTCAAGCCATAAACTAAACTTGAAGTGCTTTGAAATGTTTAAAGTCTTGTTTGGAGACTTTTTTCCGAATTTTAATTTTGTACTTTCATTAAGAAAGTTAGTTTTCCTGTCCACGAAATATTAAAAGAAGTTTCATAACATCATTTCATTCATTTTTTGCTTAAAGCTTTGAATTACCTTAAGGTAATTGTAAGTTTTAAACACAAAACTAATAAAATTATTGAAATAAAATGAATAAATGATTTTTAGACAAAAATAACCCGCAAGGAAATACCTTTATGACATTTTAGCATAAATTTCTGAACATTTTAATTGAGAGTTCAAATATTGATATTCGTTTTAATAAAAAACCAAAAAATCGTGTGAAAGAGCAGGATTTTTTTTTTTTTTTAATAAAGTCTCAGTTAAACATGTTGCTTAAAACTAACTACGTGAAATAAAACATTAAAAGTTCTTAAATAGTAACAAAACTGCAATAATAATATTATTATGAAAAGAACAAAAAAGCTACGTGCCCTTAAAAAAATGTACGTATTAACATCCAATTAAGCTTCATTTAATATCATGGTGCAATGAAAATACTGCTGTAATACAACTTAATGCTGCCCCTGCAATAATTTGTATGATTTGTACCTAAATGATGTCAGTCTGAGAAACAAAGCAGAATGAGTATTTTGCACATTTCATGTTGAATCTAATCCAAGAAGTTGAAATGGGTTTAATTTGGAATCTAACAGGTTATCCTAATTGCAGTTTTGAATTTTAAAGCAGTTCCAAATAACTTTCGGAATTTAATTTTTGATCACAACAATAAAAATGAATTTCAGTATCTTTTCAACTTATACAAAACTTTAAAGCCCGTAAAAAACTGCTGTATTAAATTTATTTAAAACTTTTACTACAATTAGAACAACTGGGGAGAAGTTTCGAACGAACAAAATCCAGAGACTGTTTACAATTCGTTAGATAATAAAAATGTTAAGAGAAAAAATATAATTATATGAAATACATTGAAGTATTTCAGTTTTAAAAAGTATCAGGTTTGCTTGTCACCTTAATTTTTATGAAGTTATTCTTTATTGAAAAATAGAATATAAATCCAAAGCGACTGAAGAGTTTGTTCAAAAAGTATATTAAAAAGAATCATTTTGATTCTTTGAGAACCTAAGTTGTCTTTTCTGTGAACGATTTGACGAGGCTTAAATTTCAAAATGTGTACTTCATTATCAGATATTTTTTTCTTTTTGTTTTTTTCATTTTATGAATCACATGGCAATAATATGGAAGTATTAAAATTTTGCACGAACTGAATGATTTTGTACGAATCTTTCTTAACAGAAAAGACAACGAAATTCATATTAAGCAATCTTTTGTGTAGATATTTATAAAAATCAAGAATTTTAATTTTTTCATTGATTGCGATTGGGCTTTTTGTATTATTTTTCACAATTCTAAACATACCATAGTAACATATTCAAGTTAACGAAAGGAAATAACCATATGAGCTTAAAATCATCTTGTCAAGGTAATCGCTGCTTTCACGTTTCTACATACTATATCAGGAGGTAATGCTGACGGCGGGCACCTGTTAAACAGAATTTTCTCTTTTCCAGTTTTTTTAATTGCTGAATATTCGAAAAAAAACTGCATAGATTTAATCGTTTTAAGTCATATTACCAATCCTAGTATAGTAATATGTACATGCATGGAAAAATTCATTGACCGTTCCTTTCTCTCCCCCATAGGGGACATTTTAGCTTTGCAAGGAGTATTTTTTCCATAAAGAAAACATTGAATATAAAAAGTATTTTAAAGGAATAAGGTCAAACTGCTTTTCTTTTTGACATTATAATTTGTTGAGTGTGGCTATAAGATTGTATGGCAGCCTAGCTGCAGATTTTTTTTTTTTTTTTTTTCAATAGTCTGCGACACAGATTAAAGATCCAAAAATAGTCTGCGGGATAATCTAACGTTCAGTTTAATCATGAAATCTAAATCGGCTCTGAGAAATACTTAAAAATCAGGTGTTAAACTTAAAAACTACAAGCATGCGCTACCTGTAGATTACGTCTCAGAAAGTACAATAAAATCTCAGTTAGCTGAAATTCAAGATTTTTTTCTTTAAAACTTTTAGGAGTATTTTTTCCTTCCACCAACTAAGAAATAGTCCTCAGAATTTTTCACGAATGTGCGACACGTGTTGCACTGTTTCTGCTACCGGGTAGAGGGGTAATGTTAAATAAAGCCTCTCCTTGTGAGTACGGACAAAGGGCAGATCCAGTAATTTTTTAAGGAGGCGGCGATTAATTCTTTCCCTTACCTCTTACTACGTATCTGATTCGCACATGCGGTTGAGGGGAGGCACTTTATTTTATTTATAAAATATAAAGATTTAGCCAAGAAGTAGGGGGCAGGAGATCTCCGAACGGTATTCCTTCCCTTTCCAGCTACAAAAGGTATTCGAAAATAGCGTTTTTAGAGTCTCAACCTCTTAATGATTCCGGGCGAATGTTTTGAACATCCTCAACCACATCAACAGTAATCCAAATTTTCATTTTCTGGAACTTCAGTTTCGAAAAATTACCGGAGGAAAGTCGCTAAACCCTTTCTCTAACTTCATCAAAGATGGACTATACTATACAGCGAAGCACCATTTATAGGGTTCTCTTTTATACGTTTTTTACCAGTCCCGGCAGCATTGCATATTACCGTACACCTATTATACGTCTTGTCCACTCCAACGTTTTTTCATAGTCCTTTCAAAAACGTATAAACGTTGCTTCACTGTACTTCCATTTTTAGAACTTCCAATTCCAAAACATTACCGCTGCTGAGTCTAGCAGGGCCGTGGTGGCCCGATAGGTAAGGCATCGGACTCGTGTCCGGAGGGACCCGGGTTCGATCCCAGCCGATCAAAGATCCACCGTCTTGATTAATGGTGGCTGGGAGGCGTTAAAAATGTCGTGGTCACAAAGTCCTCCAAGTGAAACGATACCTCTGGGGGTGCTGGGCCTAGGGTTTGCTCGACCCTAGGTTCTGGTTCAAAATTAATAACAGAGCGCCCTTCAGGGCCCTATCCCGGTTAAACCACGAAGCTGTGGTAGGTACGGGGGACCCTGGAGGTGTGAAATGAAATGAAATGCTGAGTCTAGCAAGGGAATGGCGATTGTCCTCATCTCGTTCCCATCTCTGCTACAATACCATGACACATAAATGTATATAAAATAATTTTCGACTCACCTCCATAGTTTCCCAAGCGTTTTGCTGAGTTCCGCGTTGTGCAAGTGCGGGTATTGGTCGGCCAGTTTCCTGCGGGCCGCCTGGGCCCACACCATGAACGCGTTCATGGGCCTCTTCACGTAGGGCTTGCGCCTGTCCCCGCCGTTCGACCCGGGTCCGGACCCGCTCCGGACCGGGGCCGGGACCACGCTCCAGTCGTAGCCGCGCAGGACGCGGCTCACGGCGGCTCGGATCGAGACCGGATACGACTCCGGTCCGTCCGACTCTTCGGCGCTCGTCCGGGGATCCATGGATGCGGACGCGTGTGTGCTCTCGGGGATGCGGAAATGTTATCGTCTGCGCCGAGAGGGAAGGAGAGAGTGATGTCTGCAGTTGACTTGTTGCTGCGCGGGTGGGTTTGTGCGTTGGGATGAGTGGGAGGGAGGGGAACTGTCGTCTGCCAATGGCCAAGAGAGGATGGTGGCCCGGGGAAGACGAATCAAGGAAGCATTTCTTTCTTCTTTTTTTCTTAATTTCTGAGTTTTAGTTTATTTTTCAGAGCAACTAAACTAAATGGGTATTGGTTAAGAGTGCAACAGAAAATTATGACGCACTCTATCAGCAATGATTGTGTTCGAATTTTTTCAATATGGGAAGTTTTACAACTTTCGGTAAGATTTTCTATTTGTTTCTATAGCAAGAGAAAAAGCGTATTCACAAGGAGTTTTACTATTTGATTTGCAAACACTTGTTACGCAATGCTTTTGCGAGGCACATTTTAATTTCTGAACTTTTTGCTGCCCCTAGTACTTTTCTCCGCCTCCATCTCAGTTCTTAGCTCCTAGTGTTGTAACCACAATGTTTTCAAACTCAAAGCATCAAAACAATCCACATTTGAAGACTCATGACCTATATTCAAGGACGAATGGTCATCCTAAATTCTGTTTCTGATGGTCAGAAAGGTCAAACTAACGTACATCCCCACGAATAAAATTTTTAAGTTATTGCTCCATTGTAAGTAGAATCTTTTTTCGTATTGATCCATGAGAATATAACTCTTTTAAAAAATAAACCCTTCATAACCAGCGTTAGCGAGAATCTCAACCTTTGTATACACCAGACCAACGTTTTTACGGTGTCCTGCAAAGTAGTGACAATGTGACTTAGACGTTAGTCTGATTTTGATTTTGAGGAATAGAATTAAATGACATTTTCTCTCATAGATTTCTTTTAAAATTTAGTTTTCATTTACTTCCGTGCACCACGTGGTGAAAGGGATAAAGTTAATAAGTAAAGAAATGTAAGTGAATTAATAAATAAAAAATACATATGTAATTAATAAATGAATAGAGAAACAAGCGAAATGAATTATTTTACTTTGTCCCGCGTGTACTTGACATATTGCATTTAATATTAAAATCAGAACATGCCTAATGTGAACTGAAGAAGTACTGAACTGGACATCAGTAGCTCTCAACTAATACTTAAAATGATAATTACAAGAACTTTATCATTTTATAATAACAAGAAATATTCTTAATAAACCACGACTATTACAATACATGTATCAAATTTTGAAAATGACTTGTATTATTTTTTGTTGATCTTCAGAGTTATTTATTTATTTATGTTTTATTTATTTTTTAACTGGGATCAACTATATGTTTAGCAATTTCATTAAAATGTTGCTAAAAAGTGGCACTTCAAAATGAAAAAATATTTTCCCACTTTACTTTTCCCCACGTTCCACAATATTTATTTATTTTTTTTCATGGACGTTCTCCAAAAGTTTTTTGACTATCTGGAACTTACAAAACGTGCGCTGCTTGATCTAAATTTTCATTTGCATGAAATGTTCATCGCAGCTTTTAGTTTTTGCTTGAAAACATCCCCCAATTTCAATACTTAAATCTTCTTTCTGAAAAGAATTAATAACTAAATCTCATTTTAAACGTCTGCTGCATAATCAATGTTTGCGCCAACTGCGTAACATTCCTCCGGCAGGAAAACTGCTCAGAATGTATACATTCCTAATTGATATCAAACAGCGATAGAGCTGCAAACTTCTTCAAAACATTGACTTGAGGCTTCTGCATAAATACTATCAGGAAACTTTTAGGCGTTGAAGAAGCAGTGATTACCCTATATTGATAAAATGGTGCGTTAAATATGTAATTCCACGCTGCTGGTTCCGATGTCACCGAAGATCTACTTCAAAAGACAATAATTCATCACGATCGTCAAGTGTTAGATTCGAGAACTTGTAAATTTGTTTTTCCCCCCACTTTTGCCCCCTTTTGCTTCCGTGTTAACCTGCTCATTCCAGAATTACAGTTTGATTTTGTCTAAAAATTTGAATTGATAGTATTCTTTTCTTCCAAATATCAATTATTTATTTTTAACAACATAATTTTACTTGTATTTACGGTAGTGGTGAGACATGGCAAAAAATCAATGTTTTAAAACAGATGTTATAAATTAAGCCATCGAAGCATTCCTATCATTTAAGGCGATCAATTGAACCCCCCCCCCCCATCTGGTTTTGGGAAATAAATGTATTCACACATATGAAGGCTTGTTTTTTGCTGTTTTCTCGTGTCATATGTACATTATGTACACAACTTTGTCCCCTCCTCCCCGGAAAACTTAGAAATAACGGGCCTGCATCGATGGTATTGATAACATCGACCAAAAAACATTGATGTGTTCATAAAAATTACTAGGTTCTCATTCACTGGTCGGTTTACCTCACATGGTAAAATTTTGATGCTGTTTGCAAATCTGAGAAAGTAGCTGCTTGAATTTTTAAAGCTTGTGATAATTTTAATCAGGGCCGTATTTAAGGGGTGGGTTTTTAGGGTTCAAACCCCCTCCGAAATTTTTCAAAACTATTACAAAAATGCTTTTCATAGTTTATCACCGAAAAAAAATATTACTATTTCATTGTAATTTTCTTATTTACTTTGAAACTTCATTTGAAAAGTTAAATTATCATTGTTGAATAATTGTACAAAATAAGTTTTTTCTGCAGTATTTATTTTTATTGTATTTATTGCAAATATAATTTTTTAACAATACACCTTTCCTTTCGAATTTTTAACACCTCTAAAGAAAAGACAAAAATTCTTGAAATTTGTAAGTACCATATCACATCTTATAAGTGTCCCCTTAAGATAGAAATTTCAAAAGTACTCCTTCGAAAGCGCGTCTATGAGTAAACTCATCATCTATTTTTTTTATTCATTTATTTATTTATTTATTTATTTTTTTTTTACATTTACCTATTGTAACAAAAATCAACAGAATAAAGAACATAAAATCAAATTTTATTGACTTTATAGATTTCACGAGCAATAGGTTTGGCAATACCCTCCACGAAACTAAGGTATTGTTACGGCCCCGATTTTAGTATAAAGACTATCCTTAAGAAAATTTTACTATTGGAATTTTATGCCATACTTGTTTCTTGATAAGTTAAAATACGTCATATGTGTCTATAGATAGTGTAAATAATGTTTACACTATTAAAAAAAACCTGAATTTTCAGGAAGATTTTTACTGATTTTAACAGTAAATTTCCGTTTTCGTTTCAAAACAGAACTTTTCCTTGAAAAAACGGAACTATTCCGTGAATTACCAAGTTGGAGAAACAAAAAACGGAATTTACCCGGTTTTGTGGTTGAAATATAACCGAACGAGAGAGTTAGAGACAGTCTGAAGAGACTTGGCGCGTGCGCAGAAACGAAAAGAGGATATCTGTGTCTCGTCGTTTGGATAGCTACTTTACAAAAAACATCACAGTCGAATGTTATTTAATCGTGTTCCTCAGGACGTTATTATGTGTGCCATTTTGTTTCAATTTGAAAATGCTTCGTCGAAGAGCGTTGACTATTGTTATAGCATTCGAAGAAGAATTATTGCAGGATTCTGCGTAGTTAATCAAATTGACTGGAAAAATAATTTGAATCTTTTCATGTGTTATTCGGTATCCAGCATTTCCTAGCTCAACATTTTTAAGAAGACTTCGTTTATCGCAATGGATAGAATCAAAATGGCAACAAAAGGGCGTGTTAGTATATTTTAAAATCTACTCGTTCTATTGTTGCCTTTTTTGAGCAACAAAAATTTAAAATTTTTATTTAAGAGGTAAGAATTTTTATTTTTGTTACTGCTATTTTTATTTTAATCTGAGTCCAGACTTAACAGTTAGTTATTTCATGATGTAAACCAATTGTGCATTTTAGTAGTTGCATGTTTAAACTTACTGGTGCTGAGGGTTAGTAAAATTTAGTGAAATGATTTTTGTATTTTTATATCAAGATTTAAAAGCTTAGTTTCAAAACTTAGCTTTTTTACTTTATGACTTTACTTCGTTAATGTGACGAAATTAATGTTGTCAAAACTACGAAAATGATTGTCAAATTGACGATACTAGGATAAAGAAATATTTCGCTACATTTGACGAAATTCATCCCCAAAAAATTACGAAATGTTCGCTCGGGGTATATTCTTGGAAGTGATTTCATCAAAAACAAAGAAAATTCGTTAATTTTGAGAGTGCATTTCTGAAAGTGTTGATCACTATGAACACCATAACGTAAATATATATGAAAATAGAAGAAATCAGTAACAATACAGGATTTTTTTTTAAGGAACCACGAATGTTTCAAATTCAGAAAGGAAAAAAAGAACTTTCGGAAGAACTTAATTTTTATTCAAACATAAGAGAAAATATTTTTAAAAGAATGCACCTTGTTAATACTTTTTAATTTTTTGAAGTTATGCGCTCAGAAATACTATGCATTGATCATTCCATCTTCAAAATATTTGAGTATTTTATGCGAGATTGATGTAATCTTTTCAAAAAAATCATGTTATTTTAATGAACTAAAATTTTTAATGAAAAAAAAAAAGCCAATTCTTGTATTGCTTTAGTATTTTTTTTTAAAGGCAAGATGTTTAAAAGTTTGAAGTATATGAGCGGATATTTTCAAACTTTTTCTAAAACACAAAATTCGTAAGAGTTTTAAGTTTACATTTTTGCTCATCATTTTGTCTTATCTATATACAGGGTGTCCACTCCAATCGTGGACCAATAGCTAATTTCTAAACCGTTAGAGATACGCATATAGTTTATTTAGGAAAAAATCTCCAAATTATGAAAGGAATTTTTAGTCTATTCAATGTTTTTCAAAAAATCAAATTTTGAAAGAGTTACGAAATTTAAATTTTTATACAGCCCCCCAGTCCTATCAATCATATTTAGTAAAACATTCTTGACACTGTAACGTTTAAAACTAAAAAAAAATCACTCCTCTACCACAAAAATTGACCGAGTTATGACGTTTTGAAAAATCAAGATTTTGCATTATTTCATGACGTCATCGAGAGATCGCTTAAGGGACCGTATGCGAAATACTTCAAAATCTTGATTTTTCAAAACGTCATAACTCGGTCAATTTTTGTGGTAGAAGAGTGATTTTTTTTTAGTTTTAAACGTTACAGTGTCAAGAATGTTTTACTAAATATGATTGATAGGACTGGGGGGCTGTATAAAAATTTAAATTTCGTAACTCTTTCAAAATTTGATTTTTTGAAAAACATTGAATAGACTAAAAATTCCTTTCATAATTTGGAGATTTTTTCCTAAATAAACTCTATGCTTATCTCTAACGGTTTAGAAATTAGCTATTGGTCCACGATTGGAGTGGACACCCTGTATATAAAGATGACGGTGTTCGTTTGTCTGTTTGCACGTTTGTAACCGCTGGCCAGAAGCCCCCACAACACCTACGGACCTGAAACTTGGCTCAAAAATTCGAACGTACCCCGCCCTCGTGCACCTCGAAGCCCAAATTTTTAATTTCGAATTAGTTATTTTTAAATTAATTAATTAGTCTCATTTTTGGTGTATCCGCCATAATTGAGGGAGGAAAACCTCCCCCCACCCCAAAACATTATATATCGTTGGAAAGGGTTTTTTTTCTGAAAAAGAAAAGTTTTAGCACGTTTCTGTCCGTTAATTAGGACAGGAGATATTAATTAATAAAATTTAGTCAATTTTCAAGGCTTAACTATGTACGCAGTACTGAAACACTAGGTTCATTTTCCTGATCAGTTGCTCTTTTGTCCCTGAAGTTACTTTGTGGTTAAAATTGTGCGTATAGATTTAAGCCTTGAAAATTTATTCAATTTGAATGTTTAATATCTCTTATTTCTTTCTTAATTTTCTGTCTTTTTGATTTATTTGGCGAATTGATTTATACTTTAACATGACTTTAAGTGGAGTTTAAAAGATGGAGCGCATTTGAACTAAAGGATATAATAATTTTAGTTCAGAGGGGTGGGAGGGAATTTAAATTTATTCAGTTGAATTCCTCAAAATTTGGTGTTGCCAAAAATGTCAGAATGGAACTATTATTGTTAAAAAATTAGCGATGGCTATCAGCTACTCTTCGTATTTGGCGTGGTAAAGTTTGGCAACAATAGGGATATTTACCAAACTTCCCAGCCAGTGAAACACTTCTTTCTCCAAATTAAAGAAAAAGAAAACGCTCTGTGAAGGAACAGTAGTTGTTTGCAGTCTAAAAAGTATTTTATTGCATGTTTAAAACATGTATATAATGCCGCCAAACCTAAATTTTTAATAGTTCCATTCTGACATTTTCGGTAACACCGCTATGAAGTTACTCTTCGTATTTGGCGTCGTAAAGTTTGGCAACAATCTGGAAATTTACCAAACATCCCAGCCAGGGAAATCTTGCTTATTTGAGGGTTACTGTTATAGATTGTAATCACTTCAAAGAGATGGTGCGAATAACATTATATTTCTTGCCTTTTAATGCTCAAATTAAAATCATGGAAGAATGGTTGAGGCTGAGCTACCTGACACAATCGGTTCCCACAATCCTTTGTTAATAAATTTAAATTTGGCGACCAATTTTACATTGAAATTACGGTTAAATCGGTGGATTATGTTAAACTTCAAGGGCAAAATTGCTGTGTTCGTTTAGAGTTTTCGAAAATCTTGCCACTACAGTTATCTCAAAAGTTCCATTGAAACGTTTATTTGGCGAATTGATTTAAACTTTAATATGATTTTTAGTGGAATTCAAAAGGTCGTGGTGCACATTTGAATTAAAGAATATAATAATTTTACTTAAGAGGGTGGAGTGAATTTAAATTTATTCAGTTGACTTTCTTTACTTTTTTGCACGGGCATCGCCATGCGGGTACTGCTAGTATATATATAATTTTCCGGTGAGCTAGTTTACGCTCCTTTTTTAATTGCTCTATTTTTCTGTTTCTCATTTTCCCATATTTTAATCACCCACATTTTTACGTTATAGGCTTATACCTATACGCTTATACTTATACAGGGTGTCCACTCCTATCGTGGACCAATAGCTAATTTCTAAACCGTTAGAGATAAGCATATAGTTCATTTAGGAAAAAATCTCCAAATTACGAAAGGAATTTTGGGTCTATTCAATGTTTTTCAAAAAATCAAATTTTGAAAGAGTTACGAAATTTAAATTTTTATACAGCCCCCCAGTCCTATCAATCATATTTAGTAAAACATTCTTGACACTGTAACGTTTAAAACTAAAAAAAAATCACTCTTCTAGCACAAAAATTGACCGAGTTATGATGTTTTGAAAAATCAAGATTTTGCATTATTTCATGACGTCATCGAGAGATCGTTTGAGGGACCATATGCGAAATCCTTCAAAATCTTGATTTTTCAAAACGCCATAACTCGGTCAATTTTTGTCGTAGAACAGTGATTTTTTTTTAGTTTTAAACGTTACAGTGTCAAGAATGTTTTACTAAATATGATTGATAGGACTGGGGGGCTGTATAAAAATTTAAATTTCGTAACTCTTTCAAAATTTGATTTTTTGAAAAACATTGAATAGACCCAAAATTCCTTTCATAATTTGGAGATTTTTTCCAAAATAAACTATATGCTTATCTCTAACGGTTTAGAAATTAGCTATTGGTCCACGATTGGAGTGGACACCCTGTATATGCAAGATGGAAAATTGAAATTTTGCAAAATAAACAAGCGCTTTTATAGCAGCTTAATATTAATAGCAAATAATATATGAAAGTTTAATAAATTAGTCCTTTAAGTGGTGCAAAATGTGTAGATTGGAAAAAACAACAAATGAACAAATTGAAATTTTAAGAAACTTTAGAGAAACATTTGAAAATTTACGAAACAATAAGAAAAGATCGAAACAATATAAAAAGAACGAAACAATATTACGAAACAATATAAAAAGAACAAACGAAAAAGATAAGGCAGCACATTACCCATGTTTGTTCTTTTTATATGTTTATATTGTTTCGCAAATTTTCAAATGTTTCTTAAAATTTCAATTTGTGCATTTGTTGTTCTACACAATCTACGCATTTTGCGACACTTAAAGGACTAATTTATTGAACTTCCATAGATAATTTGCTATTGATATTAAGCTGCTATAAAAGCGCTTGTTAATTTGCAAAATTTAAATAATTTTCCATCTTGCATGTATACATATAAGTCAAAGCGTATAGGTATAAGCCTATAACGTATAAGCGGGGATAATAAGAACCGAAAAAATGAAGAACGGAGAATTACGAAACGAAAAAATGCCTAACGGAAATATAATTAACGAAATGGAAACACTCCGGCAACTCAGCTGCCGTATATTTGTTCGTTATTTTCAGGAATTTTTTTTAACAGTGCAGATAGAAAGGACTGCCCTAGAAATAAATTCTTACAATTGTCATTGTTTTAGTAATCCAATCCCCACCCCCTCCTCCAAATGTGCACCAATATCTATTCGATCACATTTCAGAAGATTTGCGGCATTTTTAAACTATACGGTAGAGCCCGCTTAATGGAATAGCCAATTTGCCACGAAACATTATTCTAATAAGCGGGACATTCCATTATACGGGATCCCATCAACACGACGTTTCAAATTGCATTTAAACCAAGAAAGCATTAAAAATTGCCTTAACCACCGGGTAAATTATCAACAAATATCAAATGATTAACTTCAAACACATTAATTAATGACACTTTAAAGATATTAAAAATTTAGAAAGTGGATAAAAAAATGACCTTATTTTATTGTAGAATATACATACTTGCAGCAATTTTTGAAAAATAACGTATAATGTTGCTCACTTAATCGTTGCTAAGGAAGTCGGAAAGTTTAGACTGTTTACTGCTATGTGAATGCATCGTCAGTTGCTCACTTAATTGTTGTGTTGCTCACTTAATTGTTGCTAAAGAAGTCGGAAAGTTTAGACTGTTTACTGCTATGTGAATGCATCGTCAGTAACTCGATTTTTTAAATTCTAAAACAAGTGAATGTCAGCATTGGGCTTCGTTCGACAAAAAGTTATGGAACATTAGCGAAACATTTCCTTCAAATTCTAGGAATCACCATTTTCCTGCCCAACTAAGTGACAAAAAAAAACTTTGGAAGCTGTCCATATGCTTTACAATCATATGGACGGCTTCCAAAGTTTATTGTTCTTTACAGGATGAGAAATCTGAATGGAATCGGTTGGAAATTGAAAAATATCGACATCACATCATGGCTAAAAATTATTCTTTTAACCGGGATTGCTTCAAAAAATGTATTACTTTAACCGGGAAATTTAACACAGAAATGATTTACTACGGTTCGGTACATTAAAAATGTATTACATTAAGCGGGATATTCTATTAACCGATATTCCATTAAGCGGGTTCGAACGTAGTTGAAAAACCTAAAAATATAGTTGAAAATGCTTGCTTTTAAGCTATAGTTGAATTGTACTATTATTCTTAGTTTACTATGATTTTCCTAAGTTACAATTGCTTTCGAAAACATCACGAGCAAACAAAAAAATATGTTTTTGAAACACTGCAACAAGTTTTAAGAGTTTTATTTCCTCAATTACAATCTAGAAAATAAATACGCCTTATTTTTGCTTCTAGAACAGAAAAATAAGCACAGTGATCAAAACATGACTTAAATTTATTCAGCAAACAAGGTAATATGTGAAACACAAATAGGCAGAACCATTCAGCCAACTGTAAGTATCGAGTTCATTACATTTTTAAGGCAAACGCCACAATTTAATCCAGCCACTTATTCGGCCTTCAGTTTATTTAATTTAGCAAATTTCGAGTTCTGTCGTCTGCATCAAGGCACTTTAGAGGTGGCAGCGCTTGCAGCAATGTTCTTCGCAATGTTGGATCTCGGTGTCATTCACTACTTCGGGTGTTAGTCGATGGTTCTGATGTTTCCTTCCAAAACGTTCCTTGAAACCGTGTGGTTTGTTACAATATGAGCAATTCACGCAACTGAATTCATTTCCATCGGAAGCTTCACAAATCAAATCGTCAAGGTGGCATCGGTCTTGACAACAATTACGATTTGACGATGCGTCGCGTGGATAAGGTGTAGTATTTTGATTTTGCGGATGACTTCTATTACTGCATGTGTTCATGTTAGGAAATGTGGTGCCCTGGCAGCAACTAGGTTGGAATTTATTTCTCTTCTTGTTTTTTGGATCGGCACAAGCATGACAGCAGCAGAGCGTTCTTGCTCGGGAACAACACCTGGAAAGAAAACCAAGGAAAGTTAAAGATTCAGGTAAGTTTCAATTTTGAAAAGTTGTTCGTATAAAAAACATGTGAGGAAATATTCAAGCATGTTTAGTGACGGAAGTGGTACTTTGAAAATAACAAATAAATTTCCTTTTTGATTAATTTATTAATGATTTTGTTATAGGTATTGCTCGGAAAAAGTTAAGTACACATGAAAGGAGATTGTATTTCAGACTTATTTCTGACGCAAAATACGCAAAAACGATATTAAAAGAAACTAAGATTATGATCAAAATGTTTATAAAACACCGAAGTTTATTAAGTTTTGAATTTAAACTATCTAGACATAAATGAATTTTCGAGTCTAGGTTGCTACATTAAATGTATTAATGCTAAAAAATGGTTAGCCATTTTTGTTTCAATGGCCGTAACCAGACTTTTATTTCGGGGAGGGTTTACCAGACCCATTTCTTGTGAAATTTGCATGATCAATAAAAATTGATTTCATTTGTATATTCTATTGATTTTTGTTACAATAATTGATTTAAATACGGAGGTACTGCTTGAAGAGCATTATCATGAGTAAATTTAAAAGATGTAATATCTATTAAGCGAAAAACAAATATGATAGGTACACTGTATTACTCCTGTAAAATATTTGATGTCTTTTAAAAAACTCAAAACAATAAACTGATGCTTGTATTCAAGAAATGCTCATTCGAATATATGCACCTCTTAAATTAGTATTTTTCGATATCTTTCAAATATCTTAAATAAGAGTTCGGTTCTGTCAAACTCAAGAGATTTAGACGCTTTTGTTAGCGTCAGGTACTTAAAATCTGAAGGAAAATGCTGTATTGTTTTGTAAGAAATAATGTTCACAATAACAGCAATAAAAATAAAAAGCGCAGATAATTCACTGACACTACAATTTTTCACCTGTAATTTCATTTTCAAATGAAATTGAGAAAGAAAAAAAATAAAAAACCTCATAAAATAGTTCTCATAAATTTTCAATAAAAAGTTACATGAAAAACGTTCTTTGGAATAGTATCGAGAATTTTCGGAAGGTGTTTGAACCTTAAAAACCCACTACTTAAATGCAGCCGTGGTTTGTTTCTACGTCTTTAAGAGAAAAGTGATATACAAATTTAAGTGAATTTCTAGATTGATTTTTAAGTTGTACCTTGGATTGTGATATTCGCCACAAAACCTATTTGCCTTAGTGCGCTCTATTTGATCTCGATCGGCATTTGAACCATCTTTGAAGGACTCATCTTTGTACATCTCGTTCAAAACCTAAATAAGTAAATAGATTTTATAAACAATGAGTTGAATATCTTAATAACATTAATTCGAGATATGTTTAAAAAATTATGTGCTTTAATTTAAGGGTAGATTCGTCATTCAAAATAGTAAGCTCCTTATATTATATTCTTATTCCTAATTATGGACGATATAAAGTATATTAGATATAATTAATATATTTATATTAAATTGTAAATAGCACATACACACAAAAGGATTCCTTTTAATGAAGCGATTTCAAAATAATCTTATGTCAAAAATTCAAAAAAAAAAAAAAAGAAAGAACATTTCTTTCTTTCTTGCAATCAGCTGCGTAGCCATTAAAAGAAAATCACAGAGGGATATAGTTTGCTTTCGTCCTTTTCTTTGGCAAAGGAAAAAAAGAAAGAAAAGAAAATTCTGCGTTTCGGAGAGTAATATGTCCCTCAATCATTCTCTCCTCTTGGTTAAGCCGATGCTTGCAAGATAGAATCACGCACTGGATTTTGTGACATAAAACACTATATTTCAACTAAAGTGAGCGATAAACTTCTAAAAGTTTGTAAATAAATCAATTAACTATATAAAATATATCAATGAGTATTATAAATTAAATTTTATGAATTATTGCGACTTTATCAACTTTATTCACGGCTTTAAGATTTTTCACTAACACTTTTTAGAAATGTGGTCCGATAAAATTTAGCAAGGAATTTAAACTACAAAGTTTTATCTGAATAGTTACTTCAAGTTGGTGCAATGTCAAGTCTGTCTGCAGTTCATACTTCTGAAAAAAATACAGAAAAAAAAAATATATATAAGGAAGACTTTTCAAAATTTCAAACTTTTAACAAAAAATAGAAAGGACGCGCGCAACCTTAAAAATTCTCAGAAGTGCTGCAATTACCAGCTTAAAATCAAAAAGTCTTCTTTTAAAACATAACCAAGGGATAATTTACCTGTTACCTACGTACAAAGAAAAATCTTAGATCAATAAATATAAGCTATGAATTCACTTTTCCCATAAAAGCATTTGTTTGAGTTTAAAAGATATAAATGTACATAAAAAGTTTGTTACCAAATATCGATGTATCGATACTACCGATGTTTTAATGTTAAATATCGATGTTTTCTCATCGATGCTGCACTTCTATATTAGACGATAAAACTATAATACCTTTTGAATAGTCATTCGAATTTTCTCGTATAGTTTTATTTAACTCTAGAAATATACTAGTGAATAATTTACTTTTTCTTTTATATAAAATCCTCGATTACTGGTGGAAATGGAAATTAATTATAAATAAGTCGGCACGGGATAAAGTTAAACACTCAAAATATTGCCCAAGTATATCTGTAGAGACTCGAATGATGTTTTCATTTTTAAAGAAGATTTCAAATGACCATCAATAACTAATTGACGAAAATCTTAAAAAATGCACTTATTTATTTATTTTTAAATTTATTATTATACTAGCAGTACCAGCACGGCGATGCCCGTGCATTTAAATGGGAAGGAAGTCCACTGAATAAATTTAAATTCACTCCAACCCTCTGAAGAAAAATTATTATAGTTGAAGCGGTATAGTAATTTGCCAATTTAGCGACATCGTATTTGTATGCTTGAATAAAAAATAAATGAAATCTTTCTGCATGAATAAAAAATACTTCATATGATACTATATTAATGTATTTTACTACTCATACTGTCTGAAAACACTTTTTCAGTTATATTATTAGAAAAAAGTCAACGCAAAAACAAAAATGTCAAATTGATAGTAATTGGCCACCTTAGCATAGTTATTGGCTATGAAACTATACAGTTATTGGCCATGTAAACATTCAATGTTATACTGGATTATTCATATACGTATACTAGAAGTACCCGCACGGCGATGCCCGTGAAATAAATGTAAAGGAAGTTAACTAAATAAAGTTTAACTCACTCTTAAGACTTTTCTTCTTTTCGTGTGCGTGTGTAGCTCAGCCACAACCATTCTTCCATGATTTTAATGTGAACATCAAAAGGCAAAAAATATAATGTCTTTCGCACCATCTCTTTGAAGTGATTTCAATCTAACAGTGACCCTCAAATAAGCAAGATTTCACTGGCTGGGAGGTTTGGTAATTTTCTCGATTGTTGCCAAACTTTACGACGTCAAATTCGAAGGGTAACTGACAGGGTTGCCAGACGTCAAGGATTTCAAGGGACAGTCCCGTTTTTTGAAATATTGTCCCGCGTCCCGGGGAACCCTGATACGGGACGGCTACAGTCCCGTATTCTGGCTAGAAGCTGCATTTTACAAAACGAAACATTATTTTCAGAAAATACTGAAGCAAAACAAAAAATGAGAAATAGAGGGATAAGAAAATTGATTGAATTATAATATTTTCTGTTATGAAGTAATATT
This sequence comes from Uloborus plumipes, assembly GCA_038373865.1. Taxonomy (NCBI): domain Eukaryota; kingdom Metazoa; phylum Arthropoda; class Arachnida; order Araneae; family Uloboridae; genus Uloborus; species Uloborus plumipes. Next base: position 104,892 of record JAXGGA010002829.1, read on the forward strand.
AGTGCTTTATTCATTTAGAGCAGAAATTATTGTGACAATCAGTTCAACAAACGTTCATTGTAAAATTAGTGTATCTCCTTGTAAATGATTTTACTATGCCTTATTATATAAAAAGCCCTCAATTTTTCAATTATGGAAAAAATATGTGTTCAGCTACTGTTAGTCACTAGATTTTTTGAATCAGTTAATTTCAATCTTTTGAAATTTGCTTCTCTTCACTTTTATACTAAAAGATGTAACTAAATGTTATTCCATTATCCATTTAGCAAACTACGAGTTTTAGAAACATGAAGATACATAATTTTTACAATGAGCGACAGAAATATAAATTACTGTGAGCTTTATTGCAACCTAAAGACTATCAAAACTTAGAAAAAAATATTGCAACAGTAAAATCAAGTAGCAAATACGATTTTAAAAAAAAAAGGGATTTTCCGACATTATATGAGAATAATTATGTTATAATGTTGATAAAACTGTACAGTTTTTCCCCAAAATATATTAAATATTGATTTTTTAAAAATTTGTTTTCGATTAACTTCTTATAGTGAGTTCAAGTAGTAAGGTTTAATTCTATGTTTACTCAATTGTAATCAAAATTTTTGTTAATGACTCATTTAAATTATTTTGCAATGCATTCAAACTTCCCCATTGGTACTTCTAGCTTTTTGAAAAAGTACGTACTAAACATTAGTCATCAGTAGAAACGACTATCATATCTTTCACGCCAAGGCAGGCCCATCATTTGGGACATCAGGACGGATCGTGAATTGCCTCCCCTCAGGTTTTGGGAAAGTATGTATTTATATATAAGTGGGCGTGGCTTCTACTTTTTTTGGTATAATTTACCTTTTGCCCCCCTCCCCCGGCAAAATTTGAAATTATGGGCCTCCGTCAGGAAAAAGGGGTTTAATAAAACGGAAATACGAATTTTCCCAATAATTAGTGTTAAATCTTTTCCCACTAATATTCATGCCAAAAAATCTATGCAATGGTAAAAAAAAAAGTTTTTGTTCAAATGATCATTGTGTATTTTTTTCTTCATTTATATCTGTGAGAAACGTTTAATATTAAAGTCAAGGTTGTAAAAATTCAACCTTTAGACTTCATCTCTCAATTCCCCCCCACAAGAGCCTGTCCCGTATTTACAGTTCTTAAATCTGGCAACCCTGGTAACTGAAAGCGGTGTTACCGAAAATGTCAGAAAGGAACTATTATTGTTAAAAATTTAGTGATGGTGGCATTAAATACATGTTTTAAACATGCAATAAAATACTCTTTAGACTGCAAACAACTACTGTTCCTTCCCAGAGCGTTTTCTTTTTCTTTGATTTGGAGAAATTATTGTTTGACAGGCTGGGAGGTTTGGTAAATTTTTCGATTGTGGCCAAACTTTACCACGCCAAATACGAAGAATAGCCATCACTATTTTTTTTAACAACAATAGTTCCATTCTGACCTTTTCGGTAACACCGAATTTTGAGGAAGTCAACTGAATAAATTTAAATTTACTCCAATGTCCAATCCCCTCTGACGAAAAATTATTATATCCTTTAGTTCAAATGCGCTTCATCTTTTAAACTCCACTTAAAGTCATGTTAAAGTTTGAATCAATTCGCCAAATAAATCAAAAAGACAGAAAGTAAAGAAAGAAACAGGATATATTAATTATTCAAATTGAATAAATTTTCAAGGCTTAAATCTATACGCAAATTTAAACCGCAAAGTAACTTCAGGGACAAAAGAGCAGCTGATCTGGAAAATGGCTCTAGTGTTTCAGTTCTGCGTACAGAGTTAGGCCTTGAAAATTGACTAAATTTGATTAATTAATATCTCCTGTCCTAATTAACGGACAGAAACGTGCTAAAACTTTTCTTTTTCAGAAAAAAAACCCCTTTCCAACGATATACAGGGTGTTCCGTAACAAATTGTACAAACTTTGAGGGGAGTTAGAGGGGATGATAACAAGCAAGAATCACCTAGGAACATATGTTCGGAAACGCATAGTTGACGAGCTACATATTCACAAAGTTGTCAAATTGTGTCAGAATGGTTCGTTATTACGACGGTTGGTTATTATCATTTGGGTGTATTTTTTGGGAAACAGGCAGCAACAGTTCAACAACCGCTTTAACCTTTTTTAAATATTTAATATTATACAAAACCTTTGTTGGATATTAAATTAGTGACTACAGGTTTTGTGTGTTTGTAGTACTTGAGCATCGCTTTTGCACCCTATGTTCTCATGCGCTTTTCTTCAAATTATCGTCCCCTCTAACAACCCTTAAACTTTGTCCCAATATTTAAGGGATACCTTAGAGTGGTAGGGGGCAAGGGGAAGTAAGGGTTTAAGGGGTGGTAGGGGACATCACAAGCAATCAAAATTGCAGAACAATCCGTAGTCAAGAATGCCTTCATTAGACGCTAGGCGGCGTTGTTCCCAGAAGCACACATGCTCTCTCTCAGTAGTCATTTTAGCTGCAAGCTCTCACAGAGAAGTATGGAGCGTTTCACGGATGCAGAGCTTGCAGATATGCACCTTATTTATGGTTTGGCAAACGGCAATGGAAGAGCGACTCAGAGGCTGTATCGGGAAAGGTATTTGCAGAGAGAAACACCGGACCATCGAATGTTCAATAATTTGCATCACAATTTGTGTCAATATGGGTCCCTACAAAATCCTAGATATGGTCACGGTAGGCCACTACATAGTCATAGTCTAAGAATGGAAGAACATGTATTGCGTACCGTTAGAAGAAATTCGAGTACCAGCGTACGAGTCGTAGCTACTGCTGTTGGAGGATCTACGACGTCTGTTCATCGTGCTTTACGACGTGCACGCTTACATCCATATCATCTACAACGCGTACAGTTACTACTCCCCGCAGATTATCTTATTCGTGAACGTTTTGCACACTGGTATCTCAATCAATGTAGCCAAGATGTAAATTTCTCATCCTGCGTTTTAATGACGGATGAAGCATACATTACGCGAGATGGGATGTTCAACTCCCACAATGCTCATTTGTGGGCTGGTGAGAATCCTCATCGCGTAAGATTACAGACTGCTCAACATCGTTTTTTAGTAAATGTTTGGGCTGGGTTGGTTGGTGAAATCTTAATTGGACCTTATTTGTTGCCATCTCCACTGAGATCTTAACAATATCTCATCTTTCTGCAAGAGGTTCTACCAACATTACTTAACTCTGTGCCACAACATATCAGACGCCATATGTGGTTTCAACATGATGTGGCACCTACCCATTATGGAACACATGCTCGGGAACATCTGCATAATGCGTTTAGTCACCGATGGATTGGTTGTGGTGGACCAGTTCCTTGGCCACCACGCTCTCCTGATTTAAACAGTCTCGATTTCTTTCTTTAGGGTGCTTTGAAAAGTGCTGTGTACGCAACTCCTGTGGATTCAGAAATGAATCTAGTTGCAAGAATCGCCTGTGCTGCTGCAGATATCCAAAAAAATCCGGGTGTATTTAAGAGAGTTCGCCAGTCTATGGTCCGACGGTGTAACGCATGTATCGCTAACAATGGTGGAAACTTTGAACATAATTTATGACATTTTCTAACATTATTTACATTAAACGTGTAACGTCTTTGACCAATAAACATTTTGGATGATCCCAATCTTGTGTCTCATTGAATAATATTAATTTTTAAGAAAGGTTCAAGCGGTTGTTAAAATTTTGCTGCCTGTTGCTCAAAAAAAAAAAAAAAAAAAAATGCATCGAAATGATAATAAAAACAGTCGTAATAACGAGCCATTCTGACACAATTCGACAACTTTCTGAATATATAGCTCGTCAACTATGCGTTTCCGAACCTATGTTCCTAGGTGATTCTTGCTTGTTATCATCCCCTCTAACTCCCCTCAAATTTTGTACAAGTTGTTACGGAACACCCTGTATAATGTTTTGTGGTGTGGGAAGGTTTTTCCCCTCTCAATTATGCGGATACACCAAAAATGAGACTAATTAAATAATTTAAAAATAACTAATTCGAAATTAAAAATTTGGCGTTCGAGGTGCATTTTACTGGGATACGTTCGAATTTTTGGGCCAAGTTTCAGGTCTGTGGGGGCTTCTGGCCAGCGGTTACAAACGAACACCGTCATCTTTATATATATAGATTTTTGAACAATGACACGTTGCTATTCATTTTCATTTTTGACCGCAGATGGCGTGTAGTCCCTTTTTCAGATTGGCTCCGAAGTCTGCCCCTGGGTGCGTCCCGATGCTCCACCTCCTGGGACGTCCATTGTCTCCTGGGTTCACAACTGGATGGGAGCCTACACACACACCTATCGCAATTCGTCCTTGCAAAAAACAAAATCTGAATTCGAGATATCGTTGAATAATCTACTTATATTAAAAACTGAGTATCTTTCTAACTATCTTTCTTTCTATCTTTCTAACTATCTTGCTTTCTATGTCACGCTTCTTTCTCCTGAACGCCAATGACCTGAAAGTCGAACCAGGTACCGATAGATAGGTAATTTTTCAGGCTTCATTAGTTTCAATTGATATAATTATACGATTTTAATTAGCGAAAATATCAATTAATAAATAGTCAAGTTTAAAGCGATTAAGCCTAATAAATGATTAAATATGAAATCCATTCTTGCAAACCGTCGTTGCTATGAAACAGTAATAACAATGATAATGAGAATTTTGAATGAAGGCTTAACTAAATCAAACACGAAACTCATAAGCGGGCCACTTACGTAGTATTTTTATCGCTATCTAATTGTAATATTTTGAAACATTCATTTGTTGAAAAGTCATCTACTTATAGAAAAACTGAGTATCTATGTCTGCTTCTTTCCCTTGAGCGAGCAGAACCTGCTGTAACTTTCCTCACTATTTTGAAGGCACGAAGCATCTCATTAATTCGAATAATTTTTTTGATGCAGGAAAAAAGGGAAGGCTTGAAGCGCCTGTTAGCGAGCCGCCTTGGCGGGGAGTAGTTTCTTGAAAATTTCCTCACTACTTTAAAGGCACGAAGTGCCCGTGCAACGCCGGGCCACGTGTGTGGTATGTCTTGAAATCGAATGAACATTAAATTCTATCAAATAATATAACTTCAGAATGAGTTAAAAGTTCGAGAAGGGGGACGTTATGCATCAACATGCCGCAGGAAGCTAATCTAGCTGCCCTGGCAGCTAGTTTAGATATATTTTCTGAGTATTTTAAAAATTGTGCATAAAATTCTTCTATGCAAACTGACCTACCGAAAAAACGTCATCACAATTTTTACATTTCGTTCCTTCGAAACTTATAGTTTCATTTAATTTGCTCATTTCGTGGATGACTTCCTTGTCCGGCATGCAGCAAGACGATTCCAGAGCCTGGAAAGAAAATATTCTTATCATATCTTATCATATCATAAATATCTTAAATTCCAATCAGTATTTTAAGCCCATGTTTAAAAACAGAACTGAATAAAAATTAAACGAATACAATGATGCAGCTAAAATCTAAGTTTACAACTGCGACACTAAAGAACTAGCAACTATTAACGCAGAAAAATACTTTAAAAGAAAGGTCCCTGCTCTTAGATGAAAACATATGTAATAAATAACGATAGGCTTTCTGAAATAATAATGTTGCAACGGGCTGTCCATTAATAATGTCACACTTCATGAAATGCACCGCCAGCTCTCCCATGTCATCCAGATACTGTTTCATTCTCATTAGGAATCATCAGTCTGTCTTAGAAAGTAACCGAGCTGGAGGCAGAAAACATCTTGTAGAAGCTAAGAGTGCCAAACAAACTGGTAGCTAATGTAAAAATAGCACATTAGCGAAAGACTGCAGCAATGGTACAGTACAACTCGCAAATAGAAGGCAAAGCTTGGCAGTGTATATCATGTGTTTCTGCCTTATCCCTGGCCTAGGTAAAGTAACTTACTGCTAATGCCCAAGCTTTGCATTCAATTTGCGAATTGTACTGTACCATTGCCGCAGTCTTTCGCTAACGTGCTATTTTTACATTAGCTACCAGTTTGTTTGGCACTCTTAGCTTCTATAAGATGTTTTCTGCCTCCAGCTCGGCTACTGTCTAGTTTAAGCCAGATTGATGATTCCTAGAAATTGAAACTGCAGCATCTGGATGGAGGCTTCCGAGTAGGCTGTGTATTGAATGTAGTATTGCCTTAGCCCTGGCTTAGGGAAGGTAACTTACTGCTTGATGACCCACCTCTGTCTTTGTTACAAAGTGTCACACTTCATTCTCCACCCCACCTCCCTTTTTCTTGCCCCATGTCACACTCGCTTTAATTAACATATTAGACCAGCTAGTGTCCATTGAAATGTCATGATACCTCAAAATTTTATACATATTTTTTGGTAGTTTCTATATGAGTTTGACTTGCTGATTCCGAATCCGCTGAGTGCCAGACGCCAAATCTTGAGCATTTTTGTCAAAGTGGCGAAATCCAACATGGCTGCTATAAAAGGTATGAAGCAAATTAATGGAAACGTTCGTGCAATGAAACATATTTTACACTCAAAAATGATTGTACCCTTTAGTCAAAATACAATTCTATTGAAAATAAATATTATGAAAAGTATACGAATGATAAATTTTACCAAATGGTAAAATTCAAGATGTCAGCCTAAAAAGTAGTATGGTTTCATTTTCAGGTATTAATCATTTTTTAAACCGTAATGGACATGAAAATAGAATGTTTTAACAAAGATAAATGTTTAAAATGATATGCAGTGATCATAAAAAATGTGATTTAGCCTAACAATAACACTAAAAAAATTTAGAAACATTCCAAATTTAAGTTTCGGGATTTTGCCGGTTTAAACCAATTTACTGCAAGAAACAAGTTCTTTTGCGAAAAGGTTTCCTGTGTTGATACAAGACTTAGAAAGTTTCCTATATTGATGCTGACTTTTCACTGTTGTGAAAGGTATTTTTAGCTACCAGTTAGGTATGTCCAACGTGTATAGGTTACCCAGCTAGGTAACCCAAAGGAATATCCAACGTGTTTGTTTAGTGTTTCGCTTTCAGACTCAAATAAGGACATGTGCAATCGCTGAATATTGTAGTTTTGGATGAATTGCAAACAAATAAGCAGCTCAATTATTTGCTTGCAATTTCTGCCTTAGCATTGGTCATATTTGTCAAACTGCTTCAGGAGCAATCCTGGTAAACCAGAAAGGTGCCGAACTATTATCAACCTATCTAAGAGTTTTTGGAAAGTTACCGATTTATTGCTGTAAAGTGATTGAGTTTGTTTGGAAGCTTTCAAAATTCTTTAGCAAGGTTACTGACTTTAGCAGAAAACTCCTGATTTCTTCTAGGTATGTTATACTGGCAGAATTTAAGCTCATAACTGCTCATTACTTTCCAGGAATGTTTCGGGTTGTTTTTACAGTGAAACTGTGAAGAGGGAAGTTGGCTTAAAACATCTCAGACAAATTAAAAAATATTTACCGGTAATAACAGAGTTGTATGAGAAGCATCACTACAAAAAATTACTTTTTCTCAATGAAAAAGCGAAAAAATGCTTAGGGCCATATTCGATAGATGTTTTCTGCTAACTTTAGAAGGGTTTGCGAATCAACAAAGCAAAATTTTGTTACTAAACTAAAAAGGAGAAAAACGTCTTGAACTTATCTGGTAGATTAATTAAATATTTTGCGGTTATTTAAAAAATGCCTGTGCAACAGCAGAACAAAATTTTGTTACTACTTAACCAAAAGAATTTGCAAAGTGTAAAATTTTGATGCTTTATTTTAACAGACAGCTTTTTTTTTTTTAATTTTACTACTTCAAATGACAGTACAATGACAAACAGTGAATGTACTTACAATCTCTACAAAAATGTGTTAAGTATTTCTTTCCTTTTTTGATATGATACAGTTGAACAACTTTAGCGTAAAGTATTGATAAAACTTTAAATGCAGAGGACTCGGGTAAAATTGGCAAGTCACAGTGGCATGTATATGAGAAAACGTGGTCTCAAAGATTCCATTAGACATTAAGAAGGTTAAAACAATGGTTACGTTCACCGAAAAGAAGACTAAAATCTGTGGTTCACATACACTGTTAAAAAAATGTCCTGAAAATAACGAAAAAATATACGGCAGCTGAGTTGCCGGAGTGTTTCCGTTTCGTTAATTATATTTCCGTGATTTTGCAGAAGCTCCGTTCGTCATTTTTTCGTTCGGCATTTTTTCGTTTCGTAATTCTCCGTTCTTCATTTTTTCGGTTCTTATTATCCCCGCTTATACGTTATAGGCTTATACCTATACGCTTTGACTTATATATTGTAACGAGTCCGTAGCACCTTCAACTTTCTTCAAATGAGCAGTCCAATCTTGAGGAAGTAACTATGAATTTATTTACAAGTATATACACTATTTACAACAAAGCGGGAAACAATTGCTAAACATCCAGCAATTAGGTAGCAAAACAGTACACTGTACTCTCAACAGTAACTCAGCACCACGTATCTAACGTGAACAGTAATTAAGCAATTACAAAAGCAAAACAAACATTCGCCCAAGCGAATAGCGAATAAAACGAGTCACCAGAATCAAATCTGAAAACAACTGACTGACTTGTGTTCAAGGCCAGCTATTTATACACGGAAAGAAATGTCCACAATATTCGAGAAAAACCTGGAATATTTTGTTTCATTCCTAACATTACGTAATCCATTCACAAATTCTAGCGAAAAGAAAAACACCACTCCGAGCGAAAATGTCTTCACGCTTATTAAAGTTAGGGCAAGTGTAAAAACTACAAAGTGTTACGGGGCCGGTATACAAGTGATAAAAGTTATATCTTCAGATACTTTTGCAACATGACGTCAGATAAAACCAAAACTAATGAAAATGATGCAAGGCAGGAAAAACAACAACTATTTACAAG